>VDFB02075321.1:221726869-221754806 GCA_007258455.2 Sequoia sempervirens | reverse complement strand
CCATCACTCTCCCATTCTTCCCCTCCTCCCCTCACACTTCCCCCCCCTCTCTCTCTCAAGTCTCTCCCTCCTACCCCTATCCCCAAATCAAGTCTCTCTCTCCCTCTCACTCACTCCTATATGTGTCTCTCCCTCTCCCTCCCCCTACTAATGAACTATTTCTCTCTCTCCACTTCTTCCCCTCTTTTCCTCTCCCTCCCTCCTCATTAACTCTCTCTCTCTCTCTCTCTCTCATTCTTCCCCTCTCCCTCCCCCCTCCTCCCTCCTAATTATCAACCCATCACTCTCCCTTTCTTCCCCTCCTAATGAGCTGTCTCTCTCTCTCTGTCTCCCTCTCCCTCCCCCCTCCTAATGAACTATATCTATCTCTCCCTCCCCCCTCCTAATGAACTCTCTCTCTCTCTCTCATTCTTCCCTTCTCCCTTCCCCTTCCTAATTATCTCTCCCTCACTCTCCCCTTTTTCCCCTCCTCCCCTCTCACTTCCCCCCTCTCTCTCTTTCAAGTCTCTCCCTCCTACCCTCTCTCCCCCTCTCAATTCTCTCTCTCCCTCTCACTCACTCTCTCTCTCTCTTGCCCAACCTACACCTACTTATAGTAAAGTTAAGCATAAAAATCGGATATCCGATCCAAATCGGATATCTGATTCTGATTCCTAGAACTAACTTTCCCTTTTGTCTTGGTCGAAATGAGTGGTTTTTTTATATAGTTCAACAAAATCGGATATCCGATTCCTAAAACTAAGTTTTCCCTCTGCCTCGGTAGTCACCCCAACTCCAAAAAGTCAACTCACCATTTTCGCATTTTTGAGTTGTAGAAACACGTATTTTTTCTCCATTGCCACTTTTTGGCATACCATGATCCTGCACATGCCCGTAAATTTAAATCCCACAACCTTTTTGCAATGTTCAAGGTTGCACCAACGGAGCTTTCCAAATAACAAAATATATGTACATAAAGAAAAAACATAAGCCTTGAGAGACATATAAACACTTAAATAAAATGCAATGAATAGGAGAGTAGAAAAAGAAAATTAATATGCAGAATTTAGGAGTGTAATAAGTTACCTCAAGGAAACATGGTCTCCACTCTTATAATAATATGAAGATAATAATGCACAATCTTGGTGAAACAGTCTTATATCTATTATCAACCACAAAATTACAATTCATAGAAAATTTGTGAAAATACTCAAGTTTATAATATAATATATATGACTCATAAAATGGCAACTCTCAAGACTCACAGATTTCAATCAACAGAACAATCTATAAACTTTCCAAGCTAATCCAATACAACAAAATGAAAGCTAAAATAGGATAGCTAAACATAAAATCCAATCATAATTTATTTATAGCCTCATTGAGCCCATCCCTCTCCACTAGAATTTTAAGTCAAAAACTAAAAATGCTCAGAATGCTTAAAAATTAACTGGATCATAATTTCTTTCAGAAACAGGGGAGATCTAATATATTCTAAATGTAATCCAATGCTAAGAAAAAAATTAAAGCTGACAACTTTTTGCACACCAGCCAAAAGTTGGAGGCAATTTTCTTAATGCTCAACAATCCTAGGATGAACAAATTGAATGACGACCAACCCAAAAAGCATGTGGTAAATTTTTATTGAGAATAAATAAAGTTTTTGGAAATAGAAATCGCTTGAACAAAGAGATTTCCCTACTCTAATTATTTCAAAAGGAATCGTCGCATATAATTTATTTGTTTATTTTTTTCATTTCTCTTTTTTCCCTGTAGAGTAACATGAACCAGAAATTCCAAAAAGAAATTTCTCATAATATTTAAAATTATGCCAGTCATGATGAAAGTACCATTTCACGTGTCTGGTTTCTTAAACCTTTCTGCTTTTCATGATTATCTAACGTGGAGTGCAGCATGTTTCCAGCAGTCAAAACGAGACACACTAGACACTGTAGAAACTACTTACAATTCTTTTATTAAAATTGACCTTGAGAGAATTCTTTACAAGTAGAAAAATAAAGCTTTTTATTAATTTTGTTTAATTTACCAGCCAGTTGACAGTGGACCTAGCTCTCTTGAATTCAGAGAGTACTAAGATGTCTTTCCTGGTACAATATGATGAGCATTAAAGAGCAGATAAAAACATAACTAACAGAAGATAAACACACACACAAAATAAGACACAACACGAATTACGTGGTTCACCATAAATGGCTACATCCACGGGAAAGCAGGGAAAACTTGTATTATCAGTTATATGATACATGGATTGTATTCTTGTATTTATACAAAGTTAAGCTCTTCGAATACGAAGAGATTGGAGAATACGAACGGTCATGTGACCGTTGGGCTTCACATCCCAACAATCTCCCTCGTGAAGTCCAATCGGCACAGCCATGCACTCTGTCATCCCTGCATTTCCAATGTTATCTTCACATCGCAGTTAGGCTGAAAGTTTTCAACTTCGCCAAATATTATTCACGAACACTGCGAATCAATCTTCTCTAGACCAAGTCAGAGTCAACAATTTGTTGCAGTTGGACCACCTCATTTGCAATAATCTGATCTCGCGCCATCAACAAATCCCTCTTCATAAACTTTTGTTCTTCATGCGTCTCAGACCAGTTATCATTGCTCCAGTCCTACCAAACTCCAGGTGTAAACTCAGCTCCAAATTGTATAGGAGTCACTTCTTCCCAAAATGCATAATCCATAACCGTGTTGTTACCGTATGCTGTATGACCAATCTCTGGTTCATAACGCCATGCTTGGTAGGTTATTTTAGGCGTTGACGGGTTCATTATTTCTTGCCATGCAGGACCTTCGTCTTTTATTTCCAGCAAATGGCACAGGTTCTCTAAGTCTTCAAGGGTGACAACTACCTCTCCTTCAATAATCACTATTTCTTCCTTAATTCTGTAGCAATTATAACTGATGGTAATACCACCGCCCTGTGGGTTTGAGTAGACAAAAGTTGAAATATTGTCAGACAATATGACCGATGGTAAGGCCTCGAGGGGATTGGGATTAGGAGGTTCCTCCAGCAAAACAAATCCACGCATTTGCTTCTCTTGCCTTCCATCCCCATCTTCTCTGTCACACCGTTTGAGAGGGCAGCAAATTTCTTGTTGAGGTGGATTCCCAAAAATCTTGACATGTTCCACTGCTGCGTTCTTTTCTTCCTTGACCTTCCGCTTGGCATCAATATCCAATGTTTCTATTATTGTTTGTTCTCTTTGAGTTCCTTTTAGATCCTGTAAATCAACTTCTTCTAGCACTCTGGACCGCTGTGACACATCCAAAACATCAATAGTAACAGGCTTAGAAATGTCACATCCCTCAACATCATCAAAGCTAAGACTCGGCTTGAGCATCGAGGGAATCCTACTGCTAAACATGTTGGGAGCATCCAGACTGAATCCAGCAATCTCAAACAACAACATAACCAAATCCTCAATGGACTTATCCCCTTTATCTACTTCATTTCTCTTGCAAAGCTCCTCCATTTTGGCATTCTCAGGATTGATCTCCATGGTCTTCTTACAAGACATGTAACCAGCCATGTTGTTGTCTCTAAGTGCCAGAGCCTTCATGATACGCTCCATGTTAGCAGTCCTCCCATATTCACCTGTAACCAGACAAGTAGGAGAGTCCACCACCGTGTCAGAAACTATGACCTTCTCCAGCCGATCACCCAAAATCTCTTTCACAGATTTACACAGTGGCTCAAATTTAGCTTTCAAATCCTCCCTTTTTTCCTTCTCATCCTCAGACTTCTCTAGCTTTAGTTGATAGGCAAGAGACTCGGTTTTCTCCCCCAATATCTCCTCAGCAGTTTCTTTACCTGCTTTAGCCTCTCTGGATTCACCTGCATGCAACTTTGCTTCAATAAATGGCATATCTTCATCCATTGGAATGGCTTCTGAAATAGATTGCGCAACCAAGGGTCTTTCATCTATTTCCATCAACAAAATTCCACATTCAACAGCAGCAGTAGCTGTTTCTTCACAAGGCACTACTTGTGCTTTTAACTTCTTACTTGTGGAATTGTGATCATAATTTCTCACCCTATGTTTCATGGAATTCCTTGCTTCTTCTCGCTCCTCTGGAAGATCAAACGTGACCCTCTTCTTACCTTTCATTGATTTCAGCTTCAAAGATTGGTTCTTTTTGTGTGAATTCTCAAGACCTTCTTTGCCCATGTGACCAAGCCTCTTGAACTAGGGCTCTGTGTCACTATCCACCATTTCCTTCGCAGCTCCCACCTCATTGTGACTCTCCAGCACATATAAGGTGTTTAATTTGCCGCCTTCTGCAATCACTCGGGCTCTTTTTGTCACCTTCCATTGACTTAGTTCAAAAGTGACTCCACATCCTTGAGAACTCAATTGCCCAACTGAAATTGAATTATGTTTCAGTTGAGGGACATACCTAACATCCCTTAACAACCAACTTTTTCTATTTTTTAGTTTCAACAAAACATCTCCTATGCCAACAATATCAAGAGATTTATTATCTGCAAGAATGACCTTACCAAAATCACCGCTTTGAAAGGTTTTGAAAAATTCCTTACACCAAGTAACATGAAACGAAGCTCCCGTATCTAACACCCAAGCATCTGCTTCAATTTCTTCTTCGGCTAACAGAAGTACACTATCTTCCATATCCGCTCCTTGGCTCTAACCAAGCTCTGATACCAATTGATGAGCATTAAAGAGCAGATAAAAACATAACTAACAGAAGATAAACACACACACAAAATAAGACACAACACGAATTACGTGGTTCACCATAAATGGCTACATCCACGGGAACGCAGGGAAAACTTGTATTATCAGTTATATGATACATGGACTGTATTCTTGTATTTATACAAAGTTAAGCTCTTTGAATACAAAGAGATTGGAGAATACGAATGGTCATGTGACTGTTGGGCTTCACATCCCAACACAATATTCTATTCCAAGCTGTAAATTTTGCTTTTATCTTAATTATAATATTAAAGATACCTGACTGCAAAGATTTACCTTAATCCGTTATAAACTATGCAGATTGTTTTTTTGTATACTTCTCTATTCTGATATTTATTCTCTACTTTGATATTTATTCTTAGAATTTCATAGCAAGATATACTGTCTTCTTAGAAGTTAATATATTTTGATTATATTGATTCTATAATTAGACAACATGATCCCAACCGTTGAAAATCATTGGCAATATGTTGGCAGGTGTAAAGCCAAATTCCATAACCTTTGGCAACATCCTTGCCTATGCTAAAATAGGCGCTTTGGGATAAGGCACGAACATCCATTGAAAAATAAAGGATAGAGGAAATTTATCAGATGTTGTAGCTATAAGTGCCCTACTAGACTTACATGCAAAATGCAAGAGCATAGGCAAAAGTTTTCATGATACTAACCCCTTTTTTTTTTCAAACATCTTTAACTGAAACATTTCAATGCACATGTCTGAAGGAACATTAACTATTGACAGAATGCCTCCAAGAAATTCGACCTTAACACTGCAATGGTTGTAGGTTATGCACAAGAAATGTATTTATTGCAAGGGCTTAAGAAACTTTCAACAACTGCAATCGACAGGTGTATAGCCAAAACAATTATCTTGTAACTAACCCCTTGTCCCCATGTAGCTGCTTAAGTATGGTTTCTACTTAAATTTAAACAGTTTAAGCAGCTGGAGTGTTCCCATGCAAAAATAAATTATCTCAGGAAAGGATAATTTGGAATCTTTTTAAGCAGCCACTGCTTAAGAATTGAAAATAAGCTGTTGAAAAAAGAAGGGGGCTGGAAATAAGCAGCAGCTGCATAATTTCAAAGATGCCACATGGCTCCACTAATTTTTTTCCCTCTTTTTTAATCTCTTTCTATTTTTTCTTTTGAATTCTTAATTGCAGAAGTTATTATTAACTATTATAAATTCAAATTTATGTTAACTGCTTAAAAGTAAGCAACAAAATAAAATGTTCATGGGGCCACCAGCTAAACAGTGGCTGCTTATCAAAATAAGTAGTAACTGCTAGCCAAAATAAGCAGTGCAGCTGCATGGGAACATACCCTAAGACTGATCAAGGAGGTATTAAAATGTGCGGAATTGTAATGCTAACTGACCTTATTTCCTTGCTTAATTCCTCACAAACTTGATGGTCCAGACTGAAAAGGATTTTTCCCATCCCTTTCCACACTAATTACGCAAGGATTTCCTCCTGCTTCTTTGTGGAGAAGACAACCCTCAACAACTTGTTCCACGAAATGTTCGGTTGTAGCTTTTCCCAGATCAAGCTTATAACTTCCAACTTTATCTTTTCTTTTTCCATATTTTCGTTCCATTCCTCTCCATCACTCTTCCCCCAAAAGAATACTAAAACTTTAGAAAGAAAAATTTGTATTTCTCTGAGAGGCCCCTGGCAAAAAGAAATGTCTCTCATATGAAATAACATCATCCCTTTGAAAACAACCAACTCGCTCCTTTCAACTACCACAAAGATAAAATCTCTAACACCAGAATGACAGTATCCAAAATAACTACTCAAATGTGTTTTAAATGCTTTGATGGATCCCCTACTTTTGTCAGGAGCGCCATCTCTTAACTGTGCTCCACAACAAATTACAGAGGGGTGCCATACTCCTCTTGTGGCATGGCAGGAAACCTCCCCTGACAACACAAATTGCCATTTATGAAAGATCTTCCTTGATAAGTGATTTAGGTTTATTGTTGGGTGCACTCTTCCCTCAACAAAACCATGCCTAAACTTATTATGTGTGAAACACATGATTACCTTTATTTCGTATTTAAATGTTGTATAAGCAAAACATGCCACTACCACATTAAATTAACTGATACATAATAAATACATAATATTTCTATGACATAAATTATTATGAAGTTGGTATGGTTGTTGAGCTTATGCAACACCCTATTCAAGGAGAATCTAGCTTTACCATGCTGGCGATTCTTACCTTAAATGACCCCTTCAACACCATCATCAACATGTAGTTACAAGTTAGGAAGGAATATAATTAAACTATCAAGAAGTATGATAACTTTCATCAATACATATATCACCCTCTCCATCACCATGCTTCCTTAGGTACGTTGCAATTATGTTTGTGCAGACACACTATACTAGGTTCATAAATTCACCTTATTATGCATATTATGCATTGTTGCAATTGCTATAGTAGTAAATATTATAAGCATAACATTAAATCTCGAACCTTGTAGTTGATGTTAGCATTTTCTTCATCTCTAACAATAACCACATTAATATTAATTCTCAGTTGTGTTAATACCTTTTTTTTTCTAATAATAATAATACTAATATATAAGTGTGAATTAGTATTGTAAATGATAAAATCCATGATAAATGTAACACGATTTGAGTAACAATATTAGATTAAATCTTAGTATTACTAATAATAAAATTAATAATGGTATTAATTTACATATTAATGGTATTGAAATTAATAACAATATTAATGATAAAATTAATATTAATAAAGATAATCATACTATTATTAATATTATGAGTATCATTTGTCCTACTTAAATTATCAATTATAAGTATCAAGTTGCATAATACATCGATCCAACATGATTAATCGACAATAATAACACCAACTAAAATAAATGTGAGATGTAATTATCACACTAACAGTGGGGCCTTACAGTTTTCAACAATGAACCTCTAACATAAATATTAAGTGATTGATTTAGGACATGTTCCTAGCTAAAAAAAAATTGTTATGCCAATTGTAAGAAACCTATCAGAAATAAAAATTGAGGGAATTGTGGCTCAAAGAAGGGGATAAGGATTCAAAATATTTCATACTCCAACTAAGGAAAGAAGTTTCTTCAATCAATTTTCACAACTTAATTAGGAGATAGTCAAATGTCAATGAATCCTCAAGACATTTGAAATTGAAAGTTGTTCGCTTCTTCTAGAAGCTTCTTCTAGATGATGAACATTTAGATGAGAAGATATTGAAAGATCATATTCTTAACCATATTTCATTCCTAGTTTCAAAAAATTAGAATAATACTTTTTGAGTCCTTTTTCTTTGGAGGAAATTAGAAAGGTCATTTTCTTTATGCAAGGTGATAAGGCTCTTGGCTATGATGGATTCCTAACCTTTTTTTTGCTTTAAATGTTGGTCATTTGTGGAAAAGGATTTATGGTTAGCAATAGAAGAAGCTAAGAGGAATTAAAAAATCCCAAAGAAATGGTAGTACTTTCATTACTTTTATTCTCTTTAAAATATAATATCCCTTATCCCCCTTTCTCTTTAAAACATAATGGAAGCTCTCAATAGGTATATTTTAATAAAATATAATTTGAGGAATTGGAAGGGAATCGAGGTGGTTGATAATGTTGATCCTATCACTCATTCTCTATTTTTTTGATGATTGTCTCCTATTTGGAGTCTCTAATTTTGTTAAAACATCTTTATTGAGAATTCTTTAATCATCTATGGTAAGGTTTCTAGTCAAATAATTAGCAATGTTAAGTCCAACGTCTTTTTCTTTAATACTTTGGCACTTATCATGGGAAAAATTTCCATTTTTTAGGACTTAAAAGGGACTAGACCATGCAAATATTTTTACATTCCTTTGTTTTTTGGTATGAACAAAGCTGTCTTTTAAAATAATATTATTGATTTTACTCATTATAGGCTTGCTTCATGGAAGAGAAAATGGTTCTCTTTGCTAGTTAGAATCATTTTGATCAAATTTATTCTTTCAGTTGTTCTTATCTTTATGATGTCACATTTATTGATAGTCCAAAGTTGGTGATTTTCACAGTTAGCTTTACAAAATAAAATCTTAACTACTGATAGATGATTTTTTTGGAATTGTTTCTAATCTAAAATACTCATTTTGTAAAGAGGAGTGTTAGGCCTTGGAGAATTTTCAAGGTTTTAGTTTTCATTTCTTGATTGGGTTTATTCAATTACCTAAAACCTTTTACCTTTGTTTCAAGCTTTTGCACTCTCAATTTCTAATTCAATGGCAGCATGTTCAATCCATGGAAAATCACTTAAGTTGTCCTGTGAATGTTTGATCTTGCGATCTTATCGACCCCCCTATTTGAATTGTTGGCTAAATCATTTTCCTTAATGAGAGATTTGTGTACCTTAGAACCTATGCAATTAAAATATTTTGTGGTCCTTACATGCTATCTATGTGTTAGGCTTTCATTGTAGTGCACTTGTGCTTGTATAATGCTACTTTAGTCTAGACATATGCACTCAAGGTTGTGCTCTTGCACTATAGTGATGTCAAGCATCCTCAATGGTTGCTTCAACCATGAGTAGACACCACTATCACGTATACCTAGTTGTTTGTTGAAAAATTTTCATTAGTTATGAATTTTCTTTAATGTACTTTCTACAAGTGAGGGTGGGTTAGGTTTTATTAGATTGTGACAAGTGGCAACATTCCATTTTAGCACAGTGTTTCTTCACAATGTAGTTTCATGGTTGAGCTCGCCCTTCACTCTTATGTTGAGCCCATTGACAATGCTTTATTCTTTGTTCTTTACGGTGAGGATGGTACATGTAAATGTTCGTCATTATAATGCACCAATGCTTCATAGTGCAGTTTCTTACTAGTGTTTCCTTCCCCAGGTCATGATGATATAATATGTCGATGTGTTTCCACCACAATGATTGGGCTTGAACGTCATAGGTTTATTTTATTGGTTCAAAGGCTTTGTTGTGGGTAAACCCACAAAAGTGGTTTACAATTCTAGTGAGGAAGGAAAAATCACAAAAAATGACCCCAAGGGAAAAAATGTGTTTTTGGGGGTTTGTACGAACCTACTGGTTCAGGCGAACCCATTTGAATCTTGCCTACCAAAAAAACTAAAAAAAATGCATTAGGAAGGGTGGTTCGGTCAAACCCCTAGGGGTTCACACAAACCCCCCTTATCCCTCATTCTCTCCCTGAAACACAAATAAAACCTAAATTTTTTCACTTCGGAGCTCGGTTTGAACATGAAAATGGTAGAGACTTCACAAACCCAACTGGAATTAGGTAGTCCTTGGAATGCACTATCCAACAAATATAATTTTAATTTGTTTTGTTTTTATTATGTATTTGGTTTTTTAGTTTTATTAAACATAAGTTTTTCACCGAAAATGAAGGTCTTTGTTCTGCACATGTGGAAAAATAGCAGATTATCAAAAAAAATTGAAAAATATGAGTGCACCAGATATTGAAGTCCTTGATCCAACAAAAAAAATAAAATTGAATTTCAATATATACAAAAAAAAGTTACATGTTATACAATCATGCTATGTCTGAATTGTAATTGGTTTGACTTTGAAACTTGATTAAAGAAAAAATATTCAATAAAAAACTATCTAACCAAGTGGAAGCACTAGATATCAGTGTTACAAATCTAAATTTGAAATAATTAAAACTTTATCCTTCATGGAAAAAAATTTATGCATTATACGGTGTGCATCACTTTTTAAAAATGTTGTTTTTATGAAAATAACTAGTTTTCAAGGGAGATGGAAAAAAAAGTGCAATCTGATTCCAAAAATTTTGAAAAAAATATTCTTAGAATCTACAGACAAAATGTGATGAAACTCTATTTTACATCATCTCAAATTCCTCATGGTTTAGTTGCTATAGGTGCCCGAAAGTGAAGATTTAGTTAAAAAAAATTATTTCAGTGTCCAGTTTGGCCAAAAATTATAAACCACTATTGTGGGATCACCCTTGTAGGAGAATAAAAAATAAATGAAGGCGATTTTTACAAGTGTCACCTTGCGATCAAGAAGTGCATGTTGTCTTTGTAGTGCAATTTGATATTTAGGGAATTTTCAAATATTTTGTGCTGAAGATGTGACATGTCCAATCGTTGATTTTATCCTCATGAATAATCAATGGTCAATATTCAAAGAAGAAAATAGGTTGTGTCACATCATAAAGTTTTTTTGCTTGTATGAGCATTTAATATTCAGGGTGGTGATAGACATCATATTTTTTTGAGGTCATGTTTGATGCTTAGGGTACTATTTCTAAGTTATGAAGGAGATTGATTTTTTTTGTAATACATAACCTATTGTGATAGCTTTGTGCTACACATTCCAATTCAAGAAAATCAAGTTGTTGATAAAGTGGGTATATTTAAATAATCTTTCCTTTCTATGCTAGTAGATGTTTTCTTGATGTTAGATTTTTAAGCTTCGAGGGCATTGGTATTTATTTTGGTTGTTACTAATTATGCCTCCATAATTTAAGAATCCTACTATAAGTAAGAACACCATATTGCAAGATGAGTCAAAGTGCATCTTAGAGTGGTAGGTCCAAGCTTGGTTTAGAACAAGACCTCACAAGCTAGCTTCCCAAATTTTCCAAAGGATGAAAACATGCATGCATAGGGCACAAGAATTCTCTCTAAGAGAAATTATGTTTGATTTGAGTCAGTTAGGGATGCAATCATCCTAGTCCTGGGGTGGGATTTGTTTAAATTATGGTATGATTGCACCATAATGGATCACCCTATTTCAAACATCTAAAGATATGATGTAGAGAACTAGTGGTCCCCAATGTATTTGTGAATTTTGAGCTTATTCTTGTTATCTGTAACAAATAAAATGACAATGTCATAACGTTGTATAACTATTAGTGTGTACCATTACTAACAATGGATAAGAAGTTGATTAGGGAATTTTTTTTCCTCAACCCCAAGGCAAACATTAAGGTCAATTTTGGTGAATTGCACAAGGAATGCAAGAGGGATATAGATCTAGCTAAAGGATCATAGGTTGCCACACCATATCATGAAGAGATGTTATATCATCGACCAAAACCAATTGTAGTGAGTGAATTGGATCCTTTTAATGAAGATATATTTGAAGAATACTTCAAAATGACATATCATGCTATGTGCCAAGTGTTGGGAGTTTATTTCAGGCCTCAGATGCTTATTTATTTGATGATTTTGGTGGATGATATCATCAAGATATTAATAGGGATTTTGATTATGCATCATTCAGTATGAAGGAATTCACAAGGAATTAGTGTCTTTCAAGACAGTAACAAGACTCTTTACTTTAAATGGTACTTAATATTGTGCCACATCATGTTGTATAATGGAATAAATATTTGGGATAAAGCCTTGTAATTTTTCTAGCGTTAGTGGTAGCTATGAGGGTTGAATTGGGCTAAGTGGTTACAATTTATACTAGTGCTTTGGTATTATGTAATTATTTTTATTGAAATTTCTAATTGTGAACACCCTTTGTGGTAATATGCATGTTCCAATATATTGTAAATCCCATCTTTAATATAATATAAGTGGCATACAATCACTTTTTAATTGATTAAAAAATATTTTTTATATTATTTTATATATAAATATATAAAAGTAAATATATATTTGTATACACATATATACATATGTTATATATACAAGCATTGTTTATATTTATATATATTTAAATTATTATAAATTTATATTTTACAATGACACCTAAAACATGTCTCACGTATATTTTTTGTGTGTATGATATATATCATATATATCTACACATAATAAATTTAAAATATCTATGTCTTCCTTTTTTAATAAATACATTCAAATGAATGTACACATGCCCCACATACACACACGTGAAATTTAAAAGTATGTGAAAACATGGATATATATTTAGAACAATAATTTTAAGGATTGTAAATACACTTTGTTTTATTTTCTTTGTTCAAAAATCATTTCAATATATGTATGGTTTCTCTATAAAATTTCAATATAGATATGTATATACAAATATAAAATTACAATAGACAAAAATGAGTATATATATATATTAGTTTTTCTTTCAACAAACATAGCTCCAAATTTATTTGTATGAGGAATAATTAAATCAACAAAAGCATTATCATATCCCTTACCAATTTATTATTTGGATTTATTCAAGTATTGTAATATATTTATCATTTCTCAACAATAACATTTGATAATTCCCCAAAGTCTTACATGTATGTATGTAAAATACACTCATATAAGGTTGTTTTATTCTACACTAATAGATTCCTATATAGCTCTTGAATACAAAGGGACCTTATGATAATAGAGAATTTATCATTTAAAATAATATATGTCTACTAATCTTCAAAATCACAATGTTCTTTCTTCCTTAGAATTCCTTCGGTCCATCAAACTCTATTGAATCTCCAAGCACCAACAAGATCAATCCAATGGGAGCATAAAAATCTCCACTAATCCAATATGGCTACATTAAGACTTAGAAGGCTCTTTCCATCCCTCGGGCTAGGAGAATTAACTTGCTCAAGAATTCACTAGGACCCATTAAACACAAGGAAGTGTAAGACAAATAAGGATCAACAAGGAACTATATAAATACAAACTCACTCAAAACATAGCACAAACATTTGACCTCAACCCATCCCATAAGCAAGAAGAAGGAACTCTTTCCATTCAACACACACTCACATCAAGTATGAATACAATCATAAAATTCACACTCAGGGCTTCCTTTCCAAATATAAACATAAAACCACAATGAAATTAAATAAAGAGGAAGATGCATCTCTTTCATTAATCATGTGTGAAGATGAAACCATCTTTCTCCTTAAAGCTTTGTTTCATGGCCTTCCCACTCCCAAGCTCTATGGAATTTCTCTCTCAAATAAAATATCTCTAATACAATTTTTTTCCCAAAATCTCCAAAATGAGGGGTTATATGAGAGTTCCATATCACTCCTCTCCATCTGATACTCATCGCACCCTCCAAACTCTACACTTACCTTCCTCACATCACAAGGTCAAGATGACATGACTAAACATTTGAATTCACATGAGCCTCAAATGGATCTGACCACTCATGTGATTTTATATGAGTTCACATGAGTATCCTTTTCAAAGGCATGGGATTTACTTCACCAATATACCCATTTGGAAATTCATAGGTTGACTTTGTGTCTTGAGCCAAGAACATATGTCTTCACAAATGAGATCTATTTTCAAGAGCCTCAAAAGTACCTTCCCAACCCCGAAAACACATTATACACCCTTCCCAAGTTCCCTAACTATAGGTCCACTTTGGTTAGTGTCCCAAAATTGACATTTCAACCCCAAAAAAATCTTTTTATGACATTGAAAAATAGCCTTAAATTTTCCTACTAGTTTGCAATCTTATCCATATATTTTGACAAAGGACTATCAAATAGAAATAGTCTTACAAAGATAAAATTTATAAAATTAAAATATCATAGTTCACACTTTTTTTCATAGTCCACATGACTATAACATTGTTTTACCAAGATACATGAAATCTTAAAACACACTAATTCACAATGTGATGTGGGCTAAAATTAGGTTCTTGATAATTATTTCATTATGTCATTGGAAATTACACATGCATACTAATTAAAACATCAATATTTATGTAGTGTATAAAGTTGAAGCAACATAATAA
Source organism: Sequoia sempervirens (assembly GCA_007258455.2). Classification (NCBI taxonomy): domain Eukaryota; kingdom Viridiplantae; phylum Streptophyta; class Pinopsida; order Cupressales; family Cupressaceae; genus Sequoia; species Sequoia sempervirens. The sequence continues at coordinate 221,740,356 of VDFB02075321.1, read as the reverse complement.
AAATTGCAATATTCAATTATAATAATTGAAGTATATTAGACTATACATAATCATTAGCCTCAATTTCATATTTCAACTAGGATCAATTCGTACCTGATCATTTTCCTTTTTATTCATAATAGTGATTATACTACCACTTAGGCAATAATATAAAAATTGGAGTTGAAAAAAAATATTATCATACTATTCAATTCATCTTAGAATAATTACATACAAAAATAATTACAACTCACAATATATCATGCATTCATAAATTACCCAACTACTCTTCAAGAAGGTTAGCATTGCCACCACTTGAAGTTGTTTAGTTTCATTTAGTTGCCAACCTTAATGAGTTTCCTTGAAGATCCTATTGGTCCTAATTGTACTCATAGACAATTCTCTCATCAAGGAATAAAACCACGTTAATATTTCATTTGAAAATAATCTTAGTATAAATTGTACTTCTTATTCCTTTTCTAATGTAAAATTGATGCTAACAATTACGTATAGCATCTACTTGAACTATTGTAATTGAACAATGTAACTTTAATTATGTTGCTTCGACTGTATGCTATGTATACATTGATGTTTCAATGAGTGTGCATGTGTAATTTCAAATGGGTTAATGGGATAATCATCAGGACTCTAATTTTAACCCACTTCACATTGTGACTTGTAGTATCTTTTAAATGTTCATCTTGGTGGAACAATGTTGTAGTCTTTAATGTGAAGTCATTAATAGTATGAACTATGTTGTTTTAATTTTCTATATTTTATCTTTGGAGGACTATTTCAATGTGATCTAGTGATTAGGTGTATTCAATGTGTCAAAATTTGTGGATAAGAGCTCAAACTTATAGAGAAAGTTCAATGCCATTTTTTACTATTATAAAAAGTTATTTTTGGATTGAAATATCATTTTTGGAACCCCAACCAAAGTAATTATGGGTAGGATACTTGGGAAGGGTGTACAATGTGTTTTGTAGGTTGGGGAGGTAATTTTGAGGCTCTTAAAAAGAGTTCCCATTTGTGAAAACATGGGTGCTTGGATCAAGACACCAAGTCAACCTATGCCTTTCGAAATGGGGGAAATGGGGAAGTGAACCTTGTGATATTGGGCAGGATATATTCATGTGAAATCATATGAACAATATTTGCTAATTTTAGTCCTATGTGAACTCACACATGAGTAGTCACATCCATTTAAGGGTCATTTGAATTCAAATGCTTAGTCACATCAAATTGGATTTGATGTGAGGAAAGTAGGTGTAGAGGTTGGAGGGGTGCCATTGTATTGGATGGAGAGGAGTGGCATGTCACTCTCATATAGCCCCTCATTTTAAGGCTTTTTGGAATTTATGATTTTATACATTAGAGATATTTTATTTGGGAGAGCAATGGCATGAAGCTTGGGAGTGGGAATTCTATGGAAGAAAGCTTGAATGAGAAGGATGGTTTCATCTTCAAGAAGTTTAATAAAAGATATGGATTCGTCTCTATTTAACTTCATTATGATTTCATGTTTAGATTTATAAAGAGATTGTGAAGTTTATTATTCTATTTATACTTAATATGAGTGTGTGTTGAAGGGAAAGAGTGCCCTCTTCTTTCTACGGGATGGATTGAATTCAAATGTTCATGTTATATTTTGAGTCAATTTTCACTCCTATCATTACTTATTGATCCTTGTTTGTGTTACATTTTTATGGGTCCTAATTGATTCTTTGATGTAATCATGTTGATTAGGTAGAGATATTTATCCTCGCATTTTCTTTGGATTCTTTATGAAGATATTGGATAATGATTATTGTTGATTTCTTAAATATATTAATTCTAATTATCCTACAGTAAAGCCATCTCCTCAAAATATGCCTAATCATGATGATAAATTAAAATTCAAACTTTGTTGTGATATTCTATTTTGACAAAAAAGTTTTGGGTTTAGAGTTGTTGGGCCTTCTCTGGTTAGAGAAAGCCTCAAAAAATAGGCGTATGCCACTTTGGGCGGCCAAGACACGGTATTCTTTAGTAAAAGGCGAAAGAATAGTTCGCTTTGTCCTGACCACGCGGCTCCGTACTTCAGTTGCTTTTCAGACAGGGAATGAATGAATGAATGTTTTTAATCACGTCCACGAGGCCAAGCAGCCTATGGGACCCGCAGATAGCAAGCGAAGAGACGTGAACCCTAGAAAAGCAAAAAGCCTATGTTTCTTTTTCTTTCTGCATCTTGGATCTTCTGCTGTTTATCTTGACCAGAAAATCTGCAAACCCTATTATCTTCTCTTCTTCAAACAGATCACCCAACTTGTTCCCTTTTAATGTCTCAGTATAATTGATCCGAATGTCCTTGTAAGCCGAACATTCCCTGATATAGTGCCATTCTGTCTCAACCACTCCTTGAGTGCAATATCTACACCTTCTGTCTGCCCACTCCTCTTTAGGTATCATCCACCTTCCGGTCTCACATCTAAGCTGGTGCGAACTTGTTCTAATCTGAGCTATCAACATTTTCGCTTTCCATTTTATTTCCATTCCGATGTAGGTCTTTTGTGTGTGGTCATGCGTAGGGTTAAAATGTTTGACATAGTATTCCTTCTTCCTCCCAAGTGGCCCTTTCCACATGCTTTCTTTGAACTTTCCTTGCACATACCTTTTTATTTCCCTATTGGAATTTGGACACTCACTTATGCTAATACCCCACTTGCTCATCCATTTAATATTCTGTTTCATCCACGTGCTCTTTCTTCTATCTAATTTTTCATTTGCTGCCATTTTTGGCCAGCGATGAGTCTCCATGTTATCGAGTCTTCTTAGATAGCTTAGCAACTGAAACATAGCAGACGCTTCAATAGGGAAAGCACCGGCCTCAGCTAGAACAATCTCGTAAGGGACAGTAGATTTAATCCTGAGATTCTGTGTGATTAAATGTTTTTGTAATCTCTCTATCTGCCTCCACTTTTTTGCAGATGTGTTGCTACCCCAAACTTCACACCCATATAGCACCACAATTAATAGGACATCCATTCCACCTGATTTCTATCCCCTACTCAATGTGGGAGTAAAATAAGAATACGAGTGATAAAATAGTAAAACTAGAATGTTCTGCGCCGCGCTTCACAACACACATTTTGAGAGTTTGCGAGTAACGTTTCTTTTCTATTCAGCCCGCTGATGCGTGTTTCTTTCGCCACGCATTTTAAAAAACGATTATAAATAACCGAGATGTATCTTCTATGCGGGGATAGCTCAGTTGGGAGAGCGTCAGACTGAAGATCTGAAGGTCGCGTGTTCGATCCACGCTCACCGCATGCTGTGTGTTTGAGATATGGTAATTGATCATTTTGTTCGAATCATTGGGGTCTGCTAATTGTCCACTTAAATCATGGGAATCGAACATTCTATTATTTACTTTTAAAAAACGAGTCTGTGTTAATTGTTCACTTGAAGGTTAGGATAAGAACCTTAATGGAGTTGCAAACCTTTCGACTATTAAACAAAAATTAAAAACTATTTCACTCTACTCTAAATATTGATTAGACAATGAAAGTCGATTGAGCTTATCATAAACATTAACTTCAATAATGGAAACGAAGCAGTAGCACCAAGGGAATCAGATTTATCAGCCCTTCAACCATAGACTCTTCCTGCCTGCAAGGAAAAAGTAAATTCATAAAAATAAATCTGTATAGTTTGAAGTTGGCTTGGATTCTCTGGAGACACATTTCTTTGCCCACTAAACTTAAAATAGTTAGTAGAAGATGTCATCTTCGACTAAACAATTATAAAAACAGTAGTTAACTGAGGCTTGATGAGAAAAACATGAGAGACTCAGAGAATCGGATAACAAAATGGTCAAATAATAGATTCTAAATAGCAATCGGGTGTTCGTGGACAAAATTCAGCTGGCCCGTCTAGCTCAGTTGGTAGAGTGCAAGGCTCTTAACCTTGTGGTCGTGGGTTCGAGCCCCACGGTGGGCGACTTTTGATTCTCGTTTCCATGACTTGTGTTCTTAACCTTGTTTGCATTACGAGAGAAAAAAATTGCTACCATGCTCTTGTGTTTTCAGTTAGTTGGCTTTTGTCGCCTTCCTAAAATATTGTCAAAAATGAAAAAAATAAAAATAAAAAGTTCACTATATTATTTTTTAACTATTATTTTTTAACTATTTAGTGGGAGGAGTCATTTGATAAAAACTTGTCACTTGTCAAAAATGAAAAATAGAAAATAAAATGTCACAATTGTAAAAAAAAATTGGTGTTGTCCCACCAACCTTTTTAAATTAGAATATAAGATTTAAAGAATAGAAAAAATAAATTATTATTTATTTATATAGAAGTTTGAAGATTTCAATTTCTATAAATTAGAAGAAAAAATTAGATAATAGTGACGTTCAAATAAATATTAATATTCTAATAAATTTGATAATTTCAGGTGCTTGTCACTCTAGTTTGTAGCTTGGACATGTTAAAGTGTCTAGTACATGCATATTAAACAGGTTAGGGTTAAACAACACACACTAAACATTGACTGCTTAGGTGGTTGTCACTCTTCACTCAACCCCTTTCCTAGTTTCTTTAATCTAAACATTTTCTTAGTTTTCGTTTCCGGTCGTTAAAACTTTTCTAACATGGTCCATGTCATCGTGTGCCAATTGATTTTAGCTATTGTACGAAAGTTTGAGAGAGTGAGCTATGGTGTTTTCTATACTCGGTTGGCACTGCATTTTTTTAGAGAAATATTAATGTGGTCTCATTGGTTAGAGAAATCTTTAGTATTATGAATGCAACGTATGTGAAATATATGTAATAGGTGACAAGTGTGAAGATTAGTGATAAAGAGATGTTAGGTTATATTTTAATTTGAATAAATAGTAGTATTATAATAAATTTGGGTAAATGCAAGAAGATGAGTCCACGAAACGTGGAAGTTTTTGCCTTAGACAAAAACCTGAAATCGAGTTCAATAAAACAAGATCCCATTTTTTAAAAACTGGGATCCCATGTAGTAATGGTGTTTTGTGTTGGCCTTCGGGAAATGAGATCCCACTTTTTACAAAACGGGATCCCATTTTATAGTGGTATTTCAAAAAATAAAATTGAAACAACAATCATTTTCACCTGCATGCATGGGATCCCGATTGAGGAAGAGCAACAACGATCTTCAGGTACAAGCCTAACCCAATTTTTTTGCTTTTTTCAATTTTTTTTGAAATTTTAATACAAAGTTAGATTTTAGTAAGTATGTTTTCAATTTCTATGGAGTTTATAAAAGAAATGGTGATTTGTAGAAATCAAAAGAAAACATGAAATGAAACTCTCATATATTGAAAAGAAATAAAAAAATCAACCTTAAATCGTAGCCAAAGAAAAAATATACCTTTTGAAATCCTAAATCGTTCAATCAAACAAAAAAATTACATTTGAAAACCCTAAATTGAAATGAAACAAAAAAATTTGCATTTGAAAACCCTAAACTAAAATGAAACAATTTTTGCATTTGAAAACCCTAAACCGAAATGAAACAAAAAATTGCATTTGAAAACCTTGATTGCTTTTGAAAACCCTAAATTGAAATCAAACAAAAAAAATTGCATTTGAAAACCCTAAATTGAAATCAAACAAAAAAAATTGCATTGAAAACCCTAATTGCTTCTTGAAATCCTAAATTGAATTCAAACAAATAAAATTGCATTTGAAAATGCTAAATTGAAATCAAAACAAAAAAAATTGCATTTGAAAACCCTAATTTCAAGCTTGAATATTTGAAAATGGAAAAAATTCATTTGCATTGCTTTAAGTTTTAAATTTCATTTGCATTGTATGGAGACAAGTATGTAGGCATGCCTATGGAAGAAATCATTCCATAGATTTAGGTTGTTACATAGTAAATTAGGGTCCTTGATATTGACAATGAAATAGGATTTGATAAATATTATACATTTAAATGTATATTCATTAAGTTAGAGACATGTTTCAAGGCACAATCAATTAAACGTTATGAACATACATATAATTAGAATAGAAAAAAATATGTTAAACCTTACTTGCGGGACTAGTGGATTGTTAGGATTGATATAAATTATGTGTTTCTATTATGGATTATGCTCAATTAGTTTATGTATTTATTACCACATGATAAATTAATAGAACTAAATGTATGCATGTAATTTATGATGCTTCACTATGTTCTATTGAGATGTTAAATTATTATTTTTACCTTACAATGAAAAATATTTAACATGTACTTTGGTGTTTTATATTGTTTTCTAATGGACAATTAAAGGGTAACTGTATGTGGTACCTTAATTGAGTTAATAATATGGGCCTTATGCATCTATTATGATTCATACTATCTTACAACATGATACTATGCCATAATATGTTACAATTTAAATCATGTTTGTTAAACTTAGAAGTAGATAGTTAAATTTCATCACTGGAAGAGTAGAGACCTCAACATAATTTTATGATCACTCATATACTTATATGGTAGTGATATATATTATATTTTTTATGGATCTTCAATGAGTAAACATATGTGTGAAGCCTAGGCTCAAACCCATGTTTGAAAGGTATCTAGCTAGAGCATTATAAAACTTTGTCCATGAGTTAAAGATCATTACTCAATAATTATATGGGAAAATACTCTTAAAATAACTCTACATTGACTCACCTCTTAAGGGTTTTGTTGACCTTGTTCCAAGAATAATGTAGCTAGTTTAGGATCAATGAATCATTTTTCCCTATGCTTGAATGCTTAATAATCCTCAAATTTACTACAAATGATTTCCTTGATCTAGATAGAAAATCAATCAAACGATAGTCATAGGTTATATTTCCACCGTTTTATTCATAGACTTTGAAGATGATTAGGGAAGGAATAGAAATTACCAATACTAATCAAGGATTCAATAACAAAATTTTAAGATCTAGCTCCAACAACTTGTCAAGACACATTTTTATTTTCTCTAAATATACACATTTCTATAAATTCAAGGGTAGACTATAGAGACTATCCTAAATTGTCAAAAGTGGGATAATTTATTGTTGTGTGCTTAATTCCTTGATCATATAAGTAATCTAAGGAAATAGTCAGTCTATTCATAAATTCAAAAATATTTGACAAACTAATTTTCTTACATATGTGATGAATCAAAAGTATTAACCCCCTTACTTGCCATCCTATTACCCTAAACCCTAAATTGATGTCTTAAGGGTTTCTAATATGAAATTTCTTAATGGGATCAAAGAAGTTCTCAAAATTTGGTGAAGTTTCCCAAGGCAACCAAATATAACAATAATATACATTCAATATTTAGTGATTAAACTATAGCCTAGAGCCTTCCAACCTTCCTCTTGTTAGGGGTGTTAAGGCCTCAAACATTTCAAGAGAGGCTTCTCATGGAAGGGGAGGATGAAGGCTTCTCATGATAAGATCGTGCAAGATTATAATATGAATGATATTTCATGAGAGGTTGGTCAGTCAAAACAAGAACTATCTAAATCAACTATTCCATAAGAAAATGTTGTTCTGTGAAGAAAAAATGGTTTGCTAAATGATTCAATAACATTGCATAGTATGTGTATATAATTCGAAAGATCTACACATCTTTTCCATTCCTTTATGAACACTACCTTTTTCACTAACTTGCAAGTCCATTTATCCAAGGGCTACCCAAACTTTAACATTTTCAGGTTCTATCAAGTCCATTATTTGGAAGGAACTCATTTTGGAAGCCTTTTATGTTTCAAAATGTAACTAACATTGTAGTTATATCATGAGTAGCTCAACCACTAAATTTTTTATAGAACATTGCAAGGTCTTTTGAAGACCTTTTAAAATATTAACTTTTTGTAAACACGGAGTTGAGAAAGATAGTACTTCATTATTTACGGTTTATTTGTAGTTTGACATTGATGTAAAAATAATTAGTTAAAGCTAGAATCACTATCTTGACCTTGACCAAATTTTATCCCCTTAAGCCATGAATTTTTTTGTGCTAGGACCTTACTTCATAGATCCCCTGAAGCCATCCTATTACCCTAAACCCTAAATCCATCATTTTTTCCTAGGACCGTAATTCATAGATCTCATTAAGCCATCCTATTACCCTAAACCCTAAACCCTAAACTCTAAACCCTAAACCCTAAAGTATTCTTTTTGTCTTGGGACCTTAATGAAATTTGGTTTCCTTGGGCAACTTCACCAAATTTTATTCCCTTAAGCCATGCAATTTTGTCCTAGGACCTTAGTTCATAGTTCCCCTTAATCCATCCTACGAGGACCCCTTTAAAAGCCAACATAATTTCTCCTACTTTAATGTAAATTTTAATGAGAAATCACATCACATTAACAGTTATTTTTTTTTTCATTCAATTAACATGCGTTAGACATAAATGAGGTTTACACATTTTATCATTTGTATTCAATTAGGCCATTTATATTGAATGGTTTAAGGGGATTTTTAAACATGTATCTTACATTTTGAAATTATAAATATAATGTAGGTTCACTTATATCTTAGAGATCATGGATCAATTCAATAATGATGATATCCATAAGCAACCTCCACACCCTCCACCTCCACCTCCACCATCTTCACCTCCAACTCCACCCACTCCACGCCCCACCTCCACCACCTGAATCTGATGGTGCTCACTTGAAAGCATGGATCAATGCGAATGCTAGATCCATTCAGGATCAAATCAACGCAATTAGGAATGAAGAATGTATTGCACCACCTTTAAGGTAATTTGCATCTTACGATGCAAAATTTTGTTGACGTTGTTAGGTCCATGGATGTGGTCTTAGATGAGCATTGACGATGGCTAGTGGAGAGGAGAAAGTATGATTCTAAAAAGAAAAAAACAAAGAAATCAAGAGATACAGTAGAGAGCCACAACACTTTATTAAGATTGTAATGATCTTATATTTATGAATTTATGAATTTGGTTGGATGGGTATTTTTAGTGATGAATTTATGAATTTGGTTGGATGGTTATTTTTAGTGATGAATTTATGAATTTGGTTGGATAGATATTTTTAGTGATGAGTTTATGAATCTGGTTGGATGGATATATTTAGTGATGAATTTATGAATTTGGTTGGATGGATATTTTTTAGTGATGAATTTTTGAATATAATAATATTTAATGATGAATTTATAATAGTATAATTTATGACTACTATCATTATTTCTCTTGTTGGAAAAATATAATTTACATGCCTTAGACATAAATGAGCTTTTTGTAAATGTTTTAAGTTTATTTTTTAGTATGTACGTGTATTAAAAATACATAGTTCTAGATCTTAAATTTTGAAATTTGTATGTACATGCTCAAGTTGAATCAATGTATGTATGTGTACACGTATATGTATATACATCCTATTTAAAAAGAATTGCATGTATGTTTAAAATTTAACTATTTCTTGTAATTTTGTAAGTTTGTTTGTTAATTTTGTATAATTTAATGCAGGTTCACTTATATATATATCATGGATCAATTTAATATTGACGATATTATTAATCCACCTCCTCAACAACCTCCACCTCCACCACCTCCACCCCCTCCACCTCATAACATCCCACCTCCACCACCTGTAGGATCCGACAAGGCTCGCTTGCGAGCACAGATCAATGAAAATGTTGCATCCATTCAAAATCAAATCAATGCTATGTAAAATGAAGCATTGATTCCACCACATGTGAGGTGTTTTTCATCTGCGATGTAAAACGTTGTTGATGCTATTAGGTCTATTGATTTTGAATTAGATAGGCATTGACAAGATAAGGAGAATATGAGACAATTTTATTTAGATGTTATTTCCTATAAAAAAAATTAGACTTAAAAATAACAAAATCCCATCTAGCACCCTTTTTTATCAACCCTAACACTTAGCAACCCATTTCTATAATTGAATCTAGAATATCCATGAGGTGGTGCATTCATCCAAAAATGACTGCAAATTTTTGGGAGCGATGGTGGATGGTATTTGACCATCCACCACACGCTAATCTGGAGGTCCCTTTATGCTTTTTGAGGAAACTGTGTAGAGTTTGTTTTGGGAAAAAAGACCAATTATTTTTATTTCAAATCATTTAAGGGTGTTTTTGGTGGCATGCCACAATAAAGGTTAGGGGCATGAGTTGATCTCCAATGCCACGTGCATGCACAATCTCTTGATGCTCCTCTTTCTCCTGTCATTCATGTTGTGCATCAACGTGTAGTGATATCCACATTAGTATCTTTGAGTACGCTCATAGGAAACCTTGATGAGCATACTTATGTGTTGGTAGTTGGGAAGCCCAGAGACCGTGACAATGGAGGAGCATTATATGGAGTTGGTCCTAGTACCACTCCATGAGTGTTGACACCCCATGTATGTAATAGTTGTCGTCATCTATGCTATGGACTTGATTAGGCTACACCCAATTTGGGAAGACATGGAGATTAGATAGTGGATCATCTGGTCGCATCAGTTCATTCATAGAATTTCTTACTATAGAGCATCACCCTAAAGATAGTGCAACACATGTATAAATATGCATCTACATGTTGAATTTATAAGAATTTTAATGAACATATATAACAAAAAAATTTGCTAACAATCAAACAGTTTGGTGTAGATGACACTAACCATAGGGGAATCATCAACTCCTCGAGTACATATGTCAACACCAGCTCTAGTCAGCAACCCTTATGGGGTGTTTTGATTTCAATTTTTTAAATTATATATGAAATAATTTTTTAACTTGACTTTTCAATTTGTAATTCAATCATGAACATATTTTTTAAATATTTAAGTTGGTTCAAGGGACTCAATTGACTTCCACGTCGATTCCACTTGAGGGGTTGTTGAGTGCTCATCCATTGTCGAGCAACTCACATTAGGTGTAGGTACATTTATATTGTAAATTATTTAACTTGTTACTATACTTATAATTATTCAAATTTTAAAGTCATTGTATATCAAATGTGCATGTACAAGCAAATATTATAAGTGTTATACATCTATATGTATTTCTAGGTTGACTCAACAATGAGAATGGGGATTGGACAGACATGTGATTTGGTAGAAACTTGAGAGGCATATGAATTTCAAGTTGTTTAAAAAAGTTGCTACACAATGTGTGCACACTTGAATATATATATATAAACCTAATTCAAGTATACACACTTTAAATTTGACCTTGTAGGATTTTGTTAGTGCCACTTTTTTCCTCAAGATGAGATCACATCAGCTCAACCAGGACATGCAGAGCAGCTAGATATCATGGTAAATTTTTTTATATATATATTTAAAGTCAATTACATTGTGAATAACTTAAATTAAATTTAAATTTGAATATATATATATTCTCATACGTGTTAAATTCTTTTTCTTTTATAGCATGAGGCACATCCTGTAGCTGAGCATGTAGAGACAGGTCCTAGAACAGAGGGTGAACAACCTCTTAGGTACAATTTAAATATGATAAATTATAAAAATTGAATTAAATCATTTTTAATTGTAGACTTACATCTAATTTCAACTTTCTTTCTCTTATATATGTAGATTGATTTAGAGCATTTAGAGACATGTCTAGGTGCACCAGAGCATGCAAAGCTAGATATCATGGTAATTTAATTTTATGATGAATTATAATTAAATTGTCATTTAATCATTTTTAATCATCTTGCATCTGATTTTATCTCTCTTTCCCTTGTACAGAGTGGTTCAGGTCATCTGGGTAGTTTGCATGGTGTGAAGAGGTCTCTTGATTACAAAGACACTATGAGTTAGATGATTTAATGGGTTGTATTTGATTATTTCATGGACTACATATTTAGTTTCTCATGGATTTAATATATTGTTTCATGGACTTTATTTCATGGGTTGTACTCTGATGGACTTAATATATTGGTTTCATGGACTTAATAAATTGTAAATCATGGACTTTATTATTGTTTAATTTTAATTTACACATGTGCATTTCATTTGAAATTTTAATATGCAATTGATATGACATATTTGTACTTTACAAAAGATTCATAGTCAAGACATTAATAGGACATTAATATGAAATTAAAGTTGAAATTAATAGGACATTTCAATATTTGTACTTACAAATTTAGTGATCCATACTCAAGGCATTAACTTATCAAATAAGTATAAATGATATTATTTGTAGACACGCAAAATGTACAAGTTGACATTGCGCATCTAACTCTGATCTACTAACATCGTTTCTTCCTAAATCATCCCTCGGTCTAACTGTTTAATCAAATTCCCTTATCTGATTAAATTCATCAATTTTCGTCTCTTAATTAAATAAATTATTTTTGTCTAATTAAGTCACTTTCCCTTGTTAATTAAATCAATTCATTTGATCTAATTATCCCTATTTTAAATTAAATAATTAATTTTATTTAATTAAATCTCTAAAGTCTATCTATTAAATTGAATAAATTAAAATCTTATTTAATTTAATCTTACTTTAATCTCTTTAATTAAATAATCAAAACATGTGTTTATTTAATTAAACTCATTAAATCATTTCCTCTCTTGTTTGATTTAAATTAATCCAAAAATCTAAGTCAAAATAAGTCAACTAACATAATCATCATTTATTTAATCTAACCATGATTAAATACTAATCTCTCCCACTTGCATTCTCTAGATATCTCCACTTGCACAAATAAATCAATTTATTGATTTATTAAATCTTCATTTTCCCTCAACAAAGCATCTTTTGGAGGAATATTCTTCTATTTCAAATTCAAAATTTGAATGACATGTCCTTCCAACATGTCATTTACTCTCTCTTACAAGTCCTTCCAACAAGGCATTTACTTCTTTCTTACATGTCCTTGCCTTGAGCCAAGTGGCATTCAATGCAATTTTCTTTCCCCCTCTTACATGTCTTTTCTCAAAATTCAAATTCAAAAATGCATTTATTGGCACATTTGTCAAAACTTGCTCATTCCTCATCCAATCACATGTTGACAAGTGGCATTGTATCATTGGCCAAATCTTTGTCCCACATTGCTCTATTTTGGCTTTGTTTCCATTTCAACATTCTATAAATAGAATGCTTCACCATGCATTTCATCATCCACATCTCAAGCAAAGTTACCATGCTAAAATACTTAGCAATTCTCATCCATCTCATTGAATCATAGCTAGGTTTTTTGCAGATTTTTGGCTTGGGGCATTCATCAATCTTCATCAAAGTGGATCACAATCTTCATCAAATCATCAAAGCTAGCATTGGAGTTGGGAAAGGGCCAATTTTCACATCAAATTGGCACCAACTCCCTCAAGAGATCAAGAATTTACATTGCTTTCATAGGATTTAATCTCTTTTGTTGATTTCTCATTGTATTGCTTTCATTTTCCTATTTAGAGCATTGATAAATGGATTTCTTGAGGAATCATGTTTCTAACTTGCATTTCAATCTTCTAATGTGTTTGTTTGTTGTGTTTTGCAGGTATTAGGATCATAGTTCACATATTGGCTCTA
>VDFB02075321.1:221659266-221717370 GCA_007258455.2 Sequoia sempervirens | reverse complement strand
TTGAAGATTCGTGTGAACAAGAAGACTTAAAAAAATTCTATTATTGTCAAAAATATTTTTAATGCTCTCAAGTCTATTGGAAAAGTAACAAGGAAAAGGATGAGAGAGCTGCTCGAAGAGTCATTACAACCACCCTAGTAAGCCATCAATTGAAAAAGGCTCACTTTATGAGACAAACTTGTATTGATTTTGACATAAATCATAAAACTTTGGATAGAGCACTTGCAAGAAGAGAAAGAATAGATGATCCTCTTGAAAATGATACATGGGCTTTTGTCGGGAGGCTTCCACGTGTTCATAAGAAGCTAACCGATAATGTAAAGTAGGTAATTCAACAATTTTGGCATGATAACTCTAGAGTATCACCCAATGCAAAGGATGTTTTAAAGTTAAGAATTGGCAATCGAGACCGTACACCACATCCTAAACATTTCTTGGAATCAAGACAAACAATGTTGTTCAAAAATTTTATTGAAACACATAAAAATATGGAAATCTCTCAAAGGACTTTTGAGGGTTTGAAGCCATTTTATTGTGTGCCTCTTAAGATTTGTAATACTTGTTGTTGCAAATACCATGTGGAGTTTTCAATGTACCATGAGCTATTATACTATATCCGTTCTACTTTGCATACTAATGAAATGTTGTAGGAGTGTGGTGCAATGCATCTTCCAAAATCTTCAAGGGACTTGCTAGATCTATTTTTATGTTCTAGAGATGATGGTTGCTTTTTCTATAGAAATGATTGTTTAAATGCAAAGTGCTCACAATGTGGTAGCTTGTCAAAGTTTGTTCAATGTTTTCATGAGAGTTTCGAACATGAATTTGGAAAAGATGCTTGTTGAGAAAAGATGGACAAGGATAGTCAAATATACTTTGCAGAGTGGAGGTGAAGGTTCTAGATGTGAGTTGGTTTCAAAAGAATGCGGTGTTGCTGATTTTATTTTAGATTTTAAGGACAATCTCTTCTACAAGTATGCAAGGCATAGTCATAGGTCTCAGTGGTTGGATCAACAATTTAGGATGTGTAAGGACTCTTTTTCAATTGGCACTATTATATCAGTGGTTGAATTTGCAGAAAACTACACATTGCAACCACAAAACGAGGTACAATCTTAGTATTACAATTCCATTTAGATTTGCTATTTTTGTCCATAACATTTGAGCGTACTGATAGTCTGAGGGCGATCGAAGATAATCGGAGGTATCATTTTATATGAGTGATGATATCTCACTCATCAGTATATCCAACATTGTTTTGATTTTTGAGTTCTTGTAGGGCATGATATAGCATTGGGTCGACATCTAATTTGGTGGGATAATTGCAAGTCAATTCAAGAATGCTCGTATGTTTTATTGGTTGAGTAGAATGCATGTAGAGAGGGGTCTACCTCATATTTGGAATTTTTTTGAAGCTAGACATGGGAAAGGGGAGCATGATGGATTAGGTGCATGCATAAAGAGAGCTCTAGTTAAGGATCAATTGAAGATTTTAGGAGAAAAATTCAGCGATGCATGTTCTATAGTTGATTGGTGTAGTTCAACATTGTCACAAGGAGGGACACTTGATTCAACAGTGCACAAATTCTTTTGGTTCGTTGAGGAGGGTACAATGGGAGGTAGATTAGATTGTCATACAATCAAAGATTCTTTAAAGATGCATTCATTTTGAAGCTCAGATGCAGGCACATGGACCATTTGGACACAAGAGTTGGCTTGTTTTTGTCAGAGTTGTATTCAGTGCGAGTGGGATCAATGCGAGTCAAGTGAGTGGGTGGATACATGGGTACCACAGTATCTAACTCCTTTATCTCAAACAATATCCATGACAAATGACACAATGGAAAGTTTAGTTGATTACGACTTTCTTTCAGATCTACTACAGCTAGGACATATTTTTGCAATTGTTGCACCACAGGAGAATGAAGAGAGATCAGACTATTGGTTGGCTCAATGTGTGCGGGTAAAACATAAGCTAACACAATTGATGGAAGATGATGATGGTTTCATGTATCCTACAGGTTCAGTTGTGGTTGCAGGAACTTGGTTGCGAACATACACGATTAGAAATAATGGCATACCTGCATTTGAAGATTACGAGAAACACAAAACAATTCTCATGTATTCACACCTTGTTATAGCAATAAATGTTAAGTTGTTGAAGTATCATGCCAGACCAAAGACAAAACAACTATGGACACTTAGTAATGTTGATCATGAAGCAATATTGGATACTCTTAAGTAAAGAGATGACCCTTCAGGCACACTTGAATAGCATTTTCAAGAATGGAAGGTAAATGCTTATATTTCATTATGATTAAGTTCATTAGTGTTCTTTATTTATCTTGATATTTTTATATACTATTGCAATGCAGGTGTCTTTAATAGTGATATTTTGTATACTTTTTATGATATTTTGGCAAAGATTGATCATGGACTTGCTACAAAATAGCTAGCTACAGATCCTTACAGGGTATACCATCTTTTTTATAGTTTGCATCACTAGCTCATCATCATTCACGTTGTTTAGATTAATATAGATATGTTATTCTAATCATATTTTCTATTGTGACTATAGATTTCTCATTTTCCCACTTTTGCGATATTCTTGGCATGATTGATCATGGCTCTACTACAACAATAGCCAGCTCAGTCCTTTTCGAGAGGTATGCATCTTTACTGGATTTGCATTACCAACTCATCATCATTCAGTTGTTTTAGATTAATATAGATATGTTAGTCAGACATTTTCTATTGTGACAATATAGATTTCTCATTTTCCCACTTTTGTGATATTCATGATTGATCATGGACTTGCTGCAATAATAGCTAACTTTGATCCTTTCAGAGAGGTATGCAATAGATTACAACAATATAGATTGGTTATTCTAAGCGTCTTTTATAGTTTGCATTCCCATCTCATCATATTTTGTGTCATTTAGAATAATATAGATTGGTTATTCTAAGCTACCTTGATGGTTTGTACAAGTGCTTGTCAGTCCAAAACATGAACATACTACTATTGTTGAAGAATGTGCCCTGAATGCCTCTAATAGGAGAAAATTTTGTAGAAATTTGAATTCTCAAATTGATATTAGCAAATAGTCATAATTGTAGCAAATAATCTGTACCCAATGATGTTTTGAAATATGGGTCAAATGTTTGGCATTGTATAAAGGGTATGTTTAAATGTAAAGGGGAATCTTTATATTTGAAACTCATATATTTTATAAAAAGGTCTATTTTGTATAATCGAGAGAACTACAACCAAGGTTTTCTTCCTAGTTCTTTCCACCATTAGTATGCTCATTTAGATAGATTTTTTGTAATATTTCCCATTTATATATAATAAATTATAGTGGCTTGCAACTTTTTCTCCTCAAACCCAATTCTTTAATTCACAAGGGTGACCTCATAGTCACAAACCTATTCCCTTTCATTTTAAAATTCAAAATTCAAAATTTTCACTAAGTGGTGTCATTCACCCACTTTGAGTTGACTAAACACATGTTTGGCATAATTTGATGATATGCGCTAGCATTAATAACATACAATATATTCATTATAATCATGAAAACATTCATTTATCTTATAGCATTGGAGCAATTAATAGTGAGACATTTTGATTCAATGCAATAAAAATGAGTAACAAATTTCAAAATACCACCAAGTCCCTAGATATTCAAGAGTAGATGCAAAGATAAACATTCATACCCTTATCAACCCTTAATTATCCAATACCTCTATCAACCCTTAATTATGTTAGGTTGATTGTGTTTGATTGATTGGATTTTATACATCCTTGTACCTCATTGATACATTTTTCTATTAGGTTTTGCGTTTTTTATGTTAAGATATAGTAAATTATATTCACTTGCAATTTGAAGTGTAAATCTCTTGTATTGTTAGAATGAGTACTTGAATGATCATGAGGTGTTGAGGGAAATATTGTTTTCATTAGTATTCTTTGGAATGCTTTGGATATTGTTGTAATGGCATTGAATAAAGGTCATCAATGGGAGTCACACAATTGTTGCCATCAATGAAATTGACCATCTCTCACATGCAATGCTTGGGAGTTACATTGGGAGAAGTGGATCATCTTTCCCTAATGTTATAGGTTCCTACTTAGTTGATATGTTCATGGTGGAGGGCTATCTTGAGTGCTATCATAATTACATGTTGGGGTGGTTCGTGGTTTTAAACTATCAAGAATGGTTTTGGTGGCAATTAGTTTGGGGAAACCACTTACATGGTTTTATCTTCCCATTGCTTTGTATAAAAAATTTATGTAGAAATGTTATTACATGTCTTGAAATTATTTCAAGAGTGGAAGGCGTGGATAACTGGGTTTTGAAATAAAATGAAGAGTTAAAGGTTCAAAAATGGTGGTTTTTTTCACTTCAAAATAAAGTTTTTACCCTAGGGTTTGCAAAAATATTTGAGATACCAAAAGTTTCTTTGTTTTCTAAGCATATTGGGGCCTAAATAAAGGTTTCTAAGGTGGTGGCAAAGTCTGAAAGGTTGTGGAAGTGCTACATCCAATAAACCCTCAAGAATTACACTAAAAACAAGTGTTTTTTTATTTGACGGTTATAGGTCTGTACAAATGGAATCCAATTGCAGAATCTTTGTTTTTTTGGCAATTTATTTGCTTCCCCAAGGTTTTAGGGGTCTGTGTGGTGTTTGAAGGTATGTTGCTTTGCATTTTTGGGCTAGTTGAGTAGCTTGTTCAAGGGTGAATGTATAGGAAGTCAACGATGGTCCAAAGGAGTCTATGTTGTTTCTCATATATGTTGTGTAACTTGGATATGGGTGTTTGAATCAGTTATTTGTTCGTTTGGTGTTTTGGAAAATTGTGGAGTAATTGGACAAAAACTAGTTTCTCACTATTACAAGGGTTTAAGGGGGTTAAAGACGGAAATGTGTATTTAGTTGCTTGTGAAGTTTTAAGGGAGTTTTGGACTATCCAAAGAGGTCAGAATAATCTTGTTAGATGCCTCAAATAGGCAGGTTGCAAAGAGTTTGTGATTGTGCCCTTGTGTCTGCATCAAATTTTCACCTAATTTGACTCGGTCCAATGTAGCTCAGAGTGATTCGGCGTACTTGGGTGCAAGAGAGGACCATACCTAGCATAAACGTACCCATCTAGATGTTTTGGAATAGTCCATTTGGTCGTACGAGTTGCGGAGTGAAAGTTGCACCACTTTGCAACTTTACACTACTTGCATCTGACAACTTTTCCCTCCACTGAAAAGTCATCACCATAGGAAAACGCCTCCGAGATAGCAAAAACTGAGAGAGGTTTTTGTAGATGGTCCTAACATGATCCCATAACCTTAGACAAATAGTCTATAAGCATTACGGTCTTCAAGAAATAGACCTTCAAAGATTGTTGTCTTTTAGCACTTTGGACTCTTTAAGGGAAATCACCGGTCCAATGTAGCTCGGAGTGATTCAGTGTATTTGGGTGCATGATAGAGCCATCCCTAGCGTAAACGTACCCATCTGAACATGTTAGAACAGTCCACTTGGTCGTACGAGCTGCAGAATGAAAGTTGCACCACTTTGCAACTTTACACTACTTGCATTTAGCAACTTTTCCCTCCACTAAAAAGTCATCACCACAGAAAAATGCCTCCAAGATAGCAAAAACTGAGAGAGGTTTCTGTAGATGGTCCCAAAAAAATCGTATAACCTCAGACGAAGATTCTGTAAGCATCACAGTCTCCAAGAAATAGACCTTCAAAGATTGCTACCTTTTAGCACTTTGGACTCTTTAAGGGAAATCGCCGGTCCAATCTAGCTCGGAGTGATTTTGCGTATTTGGGTGCAAGATAAAACCATCCCTAACATAAACGTACCCATCCGGATGTGTTGGAATAGTCCATTTGGTCGTACGAGCTGTAGAATGAAAGTTGCACCACTTTGCAACTTTACACTGCTTGCATCTGGCAACTTTTCCCTCCACTGAAAAGTCACCACCATAGGAAAATGCCTTCGAGATAGCAAAAACCAAGAGAGGTTTTTTTAGATGGTCCCAAAATGATCCCATAGCCTTTGATAGAGAGTCTGTAAGCATCATGATCTCTAAGAAATATACCTTCAAAGATTGCTACCTTTTAGCACCTTGGACTCTTAAGGGAAATTGTCGGTCCAATGTAGCTCGGAGTGATTTGGCGTATTTGGGTGCAAGAGAGGAGCATCCCTAGCATAAACGTACCCACCCAGACGTGTTGGAATAGTCCGTTTGGTCGTACGAGCTGTAGAATGAAAGTTGCACCACTTTGCAACTTTACACTGCTTGCATCTGGCAACTTTTCCCTCCACTGAAAAGTCACCACCACAGGAAAACGCCTCCGAGATAGAAAAAACTGAGAGAGGTTTTTGTAGATGGTCACAACACAATCCCATAGCCTTGGACGAAGATTTTGTAAGCATCATGGTCTTTGAGAAATAGACCTTCAAAGATTGATGCCTTTTAGCACTTTGGACTCTTTAAGGGAAATCGTCGGTCCAATGTAGCTTGAAGTGATTCGGCATATTTGGGTGCAAGATAGAACCATCCCTAGCATAAACGTACCCATCTAGACATGTTGGAACAGTCCATTTGGTCGTACGAGCTGCGGAATGAAAGTTGCACCACTTTGCAACTTTACACTACTTGCATTTGGCAACTTTTCCCTCCACTGAAAAGTCATCACCACAAGAAAATGCCTCCGAGATAGCAAAAAATGAGAGGTTTTTGTAGATGGTCCCAACACGATCCCATAGCCTCAGATGGAGAGTCTGTAAGCATCACGGTCTCCAAGAAATAGACCTTCAAAGATTGCTACCTTTTAGCACTTTAGACTCTTAAGGGAAATCGCCAGTCCAATGTAGCTCAGAGTGATTCGGCGTATTTGAGTGTAAGAGAGGACCATCCCTAGCATAAACGTACCCATCCAGATGTGTTGGAATAGTCTGTTTGGTCGTACAAGCTGCAAAATGAAAGTTGCACCACTTTGCAACTTTACACTGCTTGCATCTGGCAACTTTTCCCTCCACTGAAAAGTCACCACCACATAAAAAAACCTACGAGATAACAAAAACCAAGAGAGGTTTTTGTAGACGGTCCCAACATGATCCCATAGCCTCAGACGAAGAGTCTGTAAACATCACGGTCTCTAAGAAATAGACCTTCAAAGATTGCTTCCTTTTAGCACTTTGGACTCTTAAGGGAAATCATTGGTCCAATGTAGCTTAGAGTGATTTGACGTATTTGGGTGCAAGAGAGGACCATCCCTGGCATAAACGTACCCATCCAGATGTGTTGGAATAGTCTGTTTGGTCGTATGAGCTACGGAATGAAAGTTGCACCACTTTGCAACTTTACACTGCTTGCATCTGGCAACTTTTCCCTCCATTGAAAAGTCACCACCACAAGAAAACGCCTCCAAGATAGCAAAAATTGAGAGAGGTTTTTGTAGATGGTCACAACACGATCCCATAGCCTCAGACAAAGATTTTGTAAGCATCACGGTCTCTAAGAAATAGACCTTCAAAGATTGTTGCCTTTTAGCACTTTGAACTCTTAAGGGAAATCGTTGGTCCAATGTAGTTCGGAGTGATTCGGCGTATTTGGGTGCAAGAGAGGACCATCCCTAGCATAAAATTACCCATCCGAACGTGTTGGGATAGTTCGTTTGGTTGTATAAGCTGTGGAGTGAAAGTTGCACCACTTTGCAACTTTACACTGCTTGCATTTGGCAACTTTTCCCTCCACTAAAAAGTCATCACCATAGGAAAATGCCTCCTAGATAGCAAAAAATGAGAGAGGTTTTTGTAGATGGTCCCAACATGATCCCATAACCTTGGATGGAGAGTCTGTAAGCATCACGGTCTCCAAGAAATAGACCTTCAAAGATTGTTGTCTTTTAGCACTTTGGACTCTTAAGGGAAACTAGTGGGCAACATAGTTAACTTCTTCACAAACATGGTTTGAAGTAATTTCATTCTTTTTTGTGCATTTAAAATGGATTTTTAAGCCTTCCACCCTAAAAGTGACCTCTAAATAACTTCAAAAACCTTAAATACCCTAAAACCGACCTCTCAATCACTTCAAACACCTATATTAAGCTACCACTCTCAAGACCAATGTAACAATGATACAAAATAATGCTTTGAGTTCAAAAGATGGGTCACTTTCCTACTATGGGTAGGATTTCAGACTCTCTAATACTATCATGTATTTCTTTCATTCCTTGTGCCTCCACCTCCTACTTCCTTCTCTTGTGGGCCTTTGAAATTTTTCCTTTCCATTCGCATAACACCCTAATACCTTGACCACCACTTCTCAAACCATACATTCCTCTTTGGATCTTTGGGCCTTTTGATGATGTCTTACATTTGTAAAAGAGCCAACGGGGTATCCTAATCCTCAAACCCCTAGATCCCCATTGTCTTGTGTCCTAACACCCAAGAATCCCATCGCCTAAACCCTTGATGTTGGACCTTGGGATAATTATTTGCTTGAACTTAAAGCAATCATTTCCCTAGATCTCCACACTCAAGCATGCACTTTCACAAAACCTCACCATTTGAATGTACTCCACCCATGAACTCGACTAACCAAGAATGCAATTAATGAGCCCAAATTTGAATGTGAGAAAATGGCAAGAAACTTTGGACCCATGTTAGGCCTTCAACCTCTATATAAGGAATAAAACTTCATTAGTTTGGATAATCTTTTGACATCATCTCAACAAATCCAAAATTGCAAAGTCGAACACTTGTGTTCAATTGTTGAATCTAAGGACAAAAACCCTTAGGTTATGGAGATTTTTCGACGAAACCCCATTGGTTTCCTAGAGTTTGGAGGACAAAACTTGTTTGGATTTGTGAGGGAAATTTCATGGAAAGGTTGCATCTGTATGCCAAGCATAGTGGATTTCAGTATCCCAATATTTTTCTAAATTTTTTTTTGATCATTGTAACCTTGGTTATGTGCAAACAATTGAAGTAAAAAAATTGTAATCATGAAGTGAGTTATTTGAATTAAATACTCTATTCCAACCAACTTATATGTGTAGATCTATTTATCATATGTGAATGTTTTAGATCTAAATATCTTGTTTAAATGTTTTGGCTGATTTTCATTGAATTATTCCAATTCTAAGAAATTTGTATGAATAATTTAGTTAAGGATCATTGCATTTATCATAGAGCCTATGGTCAAATGTTCTCATCCTATGACATAAGTCTTGAATTTCTTTAATCAGTTCTGACAAGTAATGACCTCTTGATTGGGAAGGTTGTAACTCCCCCATTCATTCAGACAACCGGATGTATGTTTGTTGACAATATCAAATAAAACCTCCAGCCAGGGTCTACTAGTGTAGGGAGAAGCAATGCATGAAATTTTCTTTTTGATTTGGGCTAAATATGATTAGGACAGGCCCTGACAGGGTTGTATCAAAGCCCAAGAGAGAGATATGTTGAGGAAGAAAATAGAGAAATTATAGTGAAAATGTGCATTAGCATGTCTCATTTTATTTATAGAAGAAAGTACAGTGCACAACAATCAAGCAAAAGCTAAAATCCATCTATGAAATAAATTACTCACTATCAAAACTAACCTTCAAATTAAAGAAGAATTTAAGAAGCTATATTTTCATATAACCTCTTCAAATGTATTTAAATTATTGTACAAGGAACATAAAATATTAGAGATGCACTTTCCAAGCAATGTTGTTTTCCTATCGGTTTATGTAAAACATAATTATTGTGGGGATTCTACTTAAGATTCAATTAATCAAGGAAATCAGAAATGTTTTGGAGTTTTGTTCTACCAATGCAATTATTTTCTATACTAGCCATTATGGAGAAGCGGTTTATACAAATTTTCTTTGTGAAAAATACATTGTGATTAAATTATTTGTTTAAAAGTTATGTCTTGCTTTTTATTTTCTAAAAGAATCCATATTTAGATGGTGTTGTAGTCAGATAAACATCTATTTTTCATAGAGCTCACAACTTTTAATAGTATTCTTTTCCTAAATTTCTAGGTCAAAGTGCATGATGATGTCATTTCATGCCTGCAAATAATTGAATCTTCTAGTCAACAAATGGTCACATCTTGGGATGGAATGATTAAAATATGGAACATTGATGAAGGTAGAGGTAGTTGGGCAACAACTTTTGGCTCATCTAAGAAGACACAAAGTTCTAGTAAGTATATGAAGAATGGTCATATGATATATTATTAGTATTCATATGGGAGTCTAGCCATATTAATTTTTTGAAAAAGGTGAATTTATGTTATATAAAAAAATTGATGGTTACAAATGGACCACCAAATTTACTAAGGCATGGGAAAGTTGACAAAGAAGAAAATCAGATGGTGTAGGGTTAATCATATGAGTATCTAGTTGTTACTTATGCAATGTGAAATAATGCTTTGAGTTTGAAAGATGTGCAATGCAATGTAATCAGCAATATGAATATAAACTACATAATATTTAACCATTCTTTTTATGCTATTGTACATTGATATTTAACCATTGCTTCAAAGAGTTTAATCATGCACATGAGGAGGAAACTAAATTTTGATTGTCAACTTCTATATATATCAAATTATCCAATAATCAAGTGTATGTCCATATACAAAAATGGCATCAACGCCAACTCAAACAAAGTTTTACAATATGTGCATATGCCATATCAGTATCTATTCAAAATTTACATGCCAAAATGTCTATCTCATCCTAAACTACTGGTGGATCATCAAAATGGAGCCTCTTTGAAGCACTCATTGGCTCTGAAGGTAGCTGCACAAGAAAAAGTCAAACCACAATTGAGATTAGTTATACTATATAATTTAAAATTGAATAATTAACATAAAAATCAATACACATTGAATTATAATTGAACTCTAAAATTGAAATCTTGATTACCTAAAATATACATCTCTTTGAAGGGTCAAGGAGTCCTAGAATATACCCCTCTCAAAGAACTAACCAAACCAACTTTTGTAACATCAATCTATATATGTGAACAAAAACATGAAATTGATCCAAGTTAGCAGAATTATGCATAATAAGAACATATTTACCAAGCACAAAATAAAATAAACACATACCTCTTTAGGTTGATCTTTTTCTGTATCTCCTTTAGGTGTTTCAACACCTCCTCCTTGAGGTGTTTCAACACCTCCTCCTTGAGGAGTTCAAATACCTACTCCTTCGGTGTTGTGGCACTTATCAACAATGATGTATAGCTCACAACCGCCTGTACATAAAAATGACAAGTACATATGAAACTATGAATCTATGTCAATGTATGCATAATCAATAAAAGATCTTATAAATTTTAATTCAATCAAATTTGAGTTCAATTACCTTTCCCTTATCCAACACTGTGCCTCCATAGTCTAGAGAGCTTCACACCTCGCTCACACTAGGTGTTTGCTACAAGCAAAGAGTAAGATTATCATATAAGTTAATATATAATTTCATTATTGACAATTCAAATGACAAGCAAATATACAATAAAAAAATGTAAATGAGTGAGTGAGAAAATACATACTGTGTGCATGTCGAGGCCAAATGAAATGGCCCTAAGGGTGCTATCAGTCACTTGTGTGAGCTCCTCCTCAGACATTAACTATTAAATAGATCATGTAAATAAATATTAGTACTTGATACTATCTCTTATTAATATTCATTTAAAAAAAATGCAAGTTATGAATTTACACCTTAAATGTTACCTATGTAACTACTCCAATGCCCACCTCTCTAGCAGGAGAGGACTCTGTAGGGTGTGCTCCACTCCCCTGCGTGTGATCTGCTATAATATCCACATCCTAGATGTCATAATTAGAAGTATCTAATGGATGCTTAGGGGGCTGTACAATAGGACCCAAACATATTTGCTAGCATGTATTGCAAATATGTGGACCTAAGGAGGATGATGCAGTAGCACTGGATCCATCACCAAGATCACCAGACTATGGCTGGGCTACTGAAGAAGTATGGGAAACCAAAAGACCACTCAAAGAGTGAATGGCCTGGATGGTTTGTGTGGCTGCATCCTCCGTAATATATAGACGTTGTACTAGAGGTGGTGGAGGAAGGGGAGGACGGGGAACATGTGGGTGCCTAACTACTCTAGCTGCCCCTGGCCTATCCTGAGGCATACCTCTACCAACGCCCTGGAAGGGTTTAATGTCAAAGTAATTGACATGATGCCCTAACAAAAACTTAGCATATAATTTTTTAATGAAGTAAAAAGGTACATCAATATTATTGTTGGGTGGTTTATCAAAAACCATACACCAATGATCCCAAAAGTTATCTACTATGCCCCTATGCCTGCACCATTTTATAGAAAGTTTTGGCTTGTTAACATTATCTGGCAAACCAGTGTTGGGGTTAGTAATAAAGAGGCTATTTGGGATTTTGTTATTTGTAGATATTTCACATCATCATAAGACATTCCACATGCATAATATTGCCTCATGGTTTCTCGTCATGAATGAAATGCATTATGTTGGGTGGAGAGGGTTTCTACATTTGTAGTTATTCCTGTCAATGTTGTTGACATATGGGATAATCAAGGGATTTTCCTATAAACATCACAAATGCCCCTCAATTGCTCCAATTTTTCATGAATTAACTGTTCAATTGATGGCTGCAGAGGTGGTGGAGCATTTGGCATTTCTGCATTTTGATTCTCAACTGGTGTATTTTCATTTTCAACAGGTGGAATTTATGCATTTTCATTCTCAGCAGC
The DNA here is from genome assembly GCA_007258455.2 of Sequoia sempervirens. Taxonomy (NCBI): domain Eukaryota; kingdom Viridiplantae; phylum Streptophyta; class Pinopsida; order Cupressales; family Cupressaceae; genus Sequoia; species Sequoia sempervirens. The sequence goes on along the minus strand of VDFB02075321.1, from coordinate 221,704,599 downwards.
CATAATGCCTAATTAAAGTTAAAAAATAATTAATCTAAAATTAGACAATATAAATGAAACACTATTTTAAAATCAAAATCCATTAAAAAAATTCATTTTTTAACAAAATCTATTTTGAACTCAATTGTTTCATAAAAATTCAATCAAAAACCCTATTTTGAAAAAAAATCCACAAAAAACATTCATTTTTTATCAAAATCCTTTCTCAATTCAATTTTTTCATAAAAATTCAATCAAAAACCCTATTGTGAAAAAAAATCCACGAAAAAAATCATTTTTTTATCAAAATCTATTCTAAACTCAATTCTTTCACAAAAACTCAATCAAAAACCCTATTTTTCAAAAAAATAAACAAAAAACCATATAAAATTATTCAAATCTAAATCAAAATTGAATCAAATCAAATAAAAATAAAAAAACTTACCTTTCCAAATTGAATTTAGCCTATATCGGATATCTGTTATGCGAAGAATGGATGCACAGTGTGCCCGTGAGTTCTTCTCAGCCGAATGACTTCAAAAAAGCGAAAGAAGTTTTTAATATATGCTTTTTACAAATCAGATATTTGATTTGGATCAAATATCTAATTTATAAAAATAGGTTTGGTGTTAGGTATGGTGACATCCGAGCCTAGAAAAAGTCAACTTTATCTTTTCACATTTTTTCAGTCGATGAAAGACGTGTTTTCTTTTGTCATTGCCACTTTTTGGCCCACCATTTATTTACTTGCACATACCCATTGATCTTTTTCTTTATCTCCTTTAGGTGTTTTGACACCTCCTCCTTGAGTTGTTTCAACACCTACTCCTTGAGGTGTTCCAATACCCACTCCTTTAGGTGTTGTGACACTTGTTAACAACGATGTATAGCTCATAACTGCCTATACATAAAAATGACAAGTACATATGAAACTACCAATCTATGTCGATGTATGTATAATAAATAAAAGATCTTAAAAATATTAATTCAATCGAATTTGAGTTCAATTACCTTTCCCTTATCTAACATTGTGCCTCCATAGTCTGGACAGTGTTGCACCTTGCTCGTACTAGATGTTTCCTACAAGAGGAAAATAAGATAAAAATATAAGTTATTATATAATTTCATTAATGACAATTCAAATGACAAGCAAGTATATAATAAAAAAATGTAAACGAGTAAGTGTGAAAATATATACTGTGTGCATGTTGAGGCCAAATGAAATGGCCCTAAGGGTGCTATCAGTCACCTATGAAAGCTCCTCCTCAGACATCAACTATTAAATAGACCATGTAAATAAATATTAGTACTTTATACTATCTCTTATTAATATTCATTTAAAAGCAAATGCAAGTTATGAATTTACAACTTCAATCTTACCTATCACTATTCCAGCGTCCCCCTCTCTAGTAGGAGAGGACTCTGTAGGGTGCGCTCCACTTCCTTGCATCTGATCTATAATGTCCACATCATGGAGGTCATAATTAGAATTGTCCAAGGGATGCTCAACATGATGTATAAGAGGACCCAGGCATATCTAGTGGAACATAGAGCAAGTATGTGGCACACAAATATGTGGACCTAAGGAGGATGATGTAGCAACACTTGAGCCATTGCCAACATCACTAGAATGTGGTTGAGCTAATGTAGAAGCATGCGAAACCAAAACAACACTCAAAGAGTGAACAACCTAGATAGTCTGTGTGGCTGCATCCTACATAATATTTGGATGATATATTGGAGGTGGCGGAAGAAGGGGAGGAGGGGGAATATATGGGTATGGGACTACTCTAACTACCCCTGGTCTATCCTGGGGCATACCTCCACCGACGCCCTAGAAGGGTTTAATGTCAAAGTAATTGACATGATGCCTTAACACAAACTTAGCATATAATTTTTTAATAAAGTAAAATGGTATATCACAATTGTTGTCCGGTGGTTTATCAAAAACCATACACCAACGATCCCAAAAGTTATCTACAATGTCCCTATTCATGCACCATTTTATAGAAAGTTTTGGTTTATTAACATTAACTGGCAAACCAGTGCGGGTGTTAACAAATAAAGAGGCTATTTGAGCTTTGGTTATTTGGAGATCTTTCATATCATCATAAGACAATCCACATGCATAATATTCCCTCATGTCTTCTCGCCACGAATGAAAGACATTATGTTGGGTGGAGAGGGTTTTTTATATTTTTAATTATTTCCTTCAATGTGTTTGTCATCTCGGATAATCGAGGGATTGTCTTATAAACATCACAAATTCCCCTTAATTGCTGCAATTTTTCACCAATTAAGTCTTCAATTGATGGCTGCGGAGGTGGTGGAGCATTTGGCATTTGTGCATTTCATTCTCAGCTAGTGGATCATTTGGAATTTGTGCATTTTCATTCTCAACAACCATAATACTTGATTATAGTTAAAAACTAATGAATCTAATTGAAATTACACAATATAAATGAAATTATTGTAAAAATACCCTAGTTTTTAATAAAAATCCAAGAAAAACCATACTTTTTAACAAAAATCTATAACAAACTCTAGTTTTTAATAAAAATACATAAACAAAACTATTTTTTAATCAAAATCCATAAAAAAATTTAATTTTTAATAAAAATCCATTGTAAAATCTAGTTTTTAATAAAAATAAATCAAAAACCCTACTTTTTTAAAAAAACCCATAAAAAACTACATAAATTATACAAATCTAATTGAAAAATTGATTAAAACCAAAAAAATCCAAAATCTTACTTTTCAAATTGGATATCTCGTAAAATCAGATATCTAATATTCACAACTCCTCACTATGAGCTTGTAGCCTCTTCAAAATGAGTGAAATGATTTTAAAATCTCTCAATTATGTATTTATAGGCGCCTCAATCGAAAATCCAAATAAAATATCCAATATGTAAATCTTGGTTTCAGCATTGCTACCAAAAAATAGTCAACTTGAGATTTTTCGCATTTTTGGGTTGATGAAAAACGTAATTTTTTTCCCATTGCCACTTTTTGGCCCATCATGATCCTCCCATACCCAAGAAGAACCTGATAAAAGATAACTTTGCACATTTATGCAAGTCATAAATAGTATCGTGCTAAGTAATTTGAGTTATACCCAGAAAGAAGACACATATCAATTTGAATTCTGAATCTATTACCCAGAAAAGACACCGATCAATTCATTTTCCAAAACCATCCCTTGTATCATATTCTAAAATCCAATTTAGATTTTATATTGTAGGACTAGAGGTATTTGTAGTTGGAAAATCTAATTCAAAATCATATGCCATTTTGAAGTAGATTGAACAAGATGATTTAATTGAAAAATTTGCATAAAATTCACAATATGATCAACATTCACCAATCAGTCTTGAGGATTTAACGTTTAGTGGTGAACATAAGGTAATACCCATATAAGCATAGCAAAGCCTAAAGTGCAGGGAATTCCAATAATTTTGATTCATTCCCTTCGTTGATCAATTCACTTGTAAAACCCAATTATAAAGGTATACTTTTAGGGTTTTGCAGCTTGTTGATTTGGGAACCAACAAGAGGTAAAACCATTATGGTACAACCAAAAACAAGATGCAAAAACCAGCTAAAAAATCCCATTGGGAATTCGATAAACACAGTAAAATAATAATTAACTTCACATGAGTCTCACATGGATGCCTATCTCATAACCAATAAAGATTTTAACTCCTTGGTGCACCATAACTCTCTGACAGCTCTAACGACTCTACAAACAAAAAATGCAAATGCATGCACACTTGGGTGCCCAACTTTGGATGAAATGCAATGACAAATTTTAACATGAAATTACATGTAGTTCAAGTTGACCCCCCTCCCAAAAATGGATACATAAATGGAATATTCCTCCATCATGCCTTGTAACTATCACCAAACAAATGCCCACCTCTATGAATCCAATTACAATTTATTCCTCCATCATGCCTTGTAAATATTAAATATTTTAGCCCTTCATGTCTCCTAGGTATCCAACCCATTCCAAGGAACATGGAGACACATAAAAAATATCTTAGGATTGCAAGGTTAATGATACCTTATCCTGGGAGAAAATGTAAGAGACTTAATTAGATCTATCATACTAAAACAAGTTTCAAACCACATCAAGGAATTCTATATAATCATTCAATTTCTAAAATTTATTGTTCTTCACTCCTTTATTATAAAATCAATTCACACTTTTGTTTCCTTCTTTATAAATATGGTTAATAAACACCCTTTCAAAATATTAAAAAATAATAATTATATCTAGAATAATTTTCTTTATTTTCCAACTTAGATTATTCTTCCTAAATAAATTAATGATGATTAATGAATACCCTTCTATAATGAAATGGTATCCTTGATTTCTTTCTCTACTTCAATTCCTCATAAATTTGTCCTATCTTTTTTTCTCTATGGTTTGTTTGTTTGTCACTATTTCTAGAGTAAACCATTAACAAATCACCTTTAGTTCCTAATAAATCCCCCCATTCCCACTCTACCTAGATTGCCTTTAGTAGCCCCATAAAATTTTAATTTGGCCCAACCTAGGGGTGATTTCAACCATTTAATCTATTTTTTATACATTTTATTTTGATCGTCTTCTACCACAATTATATCCATAATGTTTTGATTTCCAAAATCTCGGCTTCACTATCTTTATATTCTTCCTTCTTAAATTCCAATTTTAAAACCAAAAAATTCTCCATAATGGTGTTCACTATAAGAGAGACCATCCTATCTATACTTTTTATTTTATTTTAAAATATTCAAAGATTTATTTCCCACCAAACTCCCTTAGAAAAGTGAGAATGTGTATTGTAACTTTTTAAGGCTTTTGTTAATACAAGGAGGGTTTCGTTGAAGGACTAGAAGTCCAATATAGAGGTTGGATGGATCCAATATACTTTATATTTGGATAAGGTTGTCCTCAATACTTGATAAAAAAATGGAAATCTAGTAGAAGATGATATGATGATTTTGTATATTTTTTGTGAAGTGCACACTTATAAGGGATTTGAAATACCTTTTTCATAATATTGTCCATCATTAATATCTTATTTTGGATCAAATCTCAAAAGAATAAATTAATCTCTAGGGACAAGATCTTTATTCCAAATATAAGACCAAGGAAAGTCATCCAAACTTGTTGGTGTATAATCATGCTCAAGTGGCTACTTGCACATGTGGTGAGTTAGTTAGGATGTTGAGAAATTTGAACAACCTCTCCCTTCAAAACTAAGAATCTAGTTGCTCAAATTTCTCTTTATATTTACCTCAAATCCTAATGCATATTCATCTTCTATTTTTCCTTTAATTCATATTCATTTTTTGTTTACATTTTTTCTCAGATTCTTGGCTTCATTCTCACATGGTATTAGAGCAAGTCTAGTGTGAATGGAAATACATTTAGATTGTTTGTGAATTTCATTAAAGTTGGAGTTCGACGAAGGTTCTGTGAGAGGTCACAGATCTATATCAATTATGGATTTGTAATAGAATTCGGCTCATGACTTTTTGCGTGAAGACTACAAATTGAAGGTGCAGTCTACAAATTGTTTTAATATTTGTAACATAAAAGTCCATTGGAGGTTTGAAGTGTTCAACTTGGAAAGGGAAGAGCCGAAGTGTTAAAATTTTCAAAATTGCTTAATTTTTACTTTAATTTGAGTTGATTTGCTAAAATTTATTTTCATCAACTTAAAATTTATGTTTAATTTGAGTCGATCAGTTCAATTGATTAAAATCAGCTCACATTTGCATGAATTTGTGAGTATTTGCTCAAGTTTTTTGGTAGCTTTGCATTTTCAAAATTGCTAGTATTTGTTGTGCATAATCCACATGTTTGCAGATTCTTGGCATTTAAATCCCTGCAAATATTTTTCAAATTATTTGCAAAGTCATTTTAATATTTGTTGTATGTGTCTTTATTTGCAAATTTTGTTACTGGAAAATTGTAGGGGAGGTGTTTGAATCTACGGGCTATTGGAATTTGGATCCACAAATCCATCATTAACCTTGTTGTAGGTGTCTAGATATGATTCAATGTGCAAAGAAGGGCATTTATGAAAAGATTGTTTGAAAGTTCATCCAACTTGTATTTGGAGTAATATTCCAACAGGTATTTGGCTACTTGTTTGTTAAAGATTAATTTACTTAAAAAATATCTATAAATTTCAACATTTCATGTTAAGAACTCACTTGAAAAATCTGCAAATTTTTCCATTTCATGTGAAATCTTTGAAATTGTTTGCAAGCTTTAGCTACAAAATGAGCAAAGAAGGGTGTTTTAGGGAATTTTAGCATAATGAGTAGCATTGAAGGGCATTTAATTTTCAAGTTTTTTGTAGCAGAGGAGAGCACACTCCATCCTCAAAAATGTGAAAATGTTGGTGTTAGCAAGTTCCCTAGGGCTTATGCCCCAAAAAGGAAGGGGGGATCCTCTAAATGAGTTAAGCCCTTGGTCATATGGGCTTTTCATCCTTTGGTTCCATTCAACTCAAGGGTGCTAAAATTCACCTCCACTACATACAAGTTTTTCTCTCAAATTTGTGAATTTTTTTGTGATTTCTTTGCAAATAAGACAAGAAGGAAAAAAATAAAATTGATGTAACTTTGAATTGGCAACTCAAAATTGAGTGCTATTTTTTTAAAAGTGATTAATTTTTTATGCTTAATCCATTGGACATGATTCCACACTAAAATTATGAAGTTCTATTTTTCATTCCAATTGGACTTGTCTACGCAATAAAATTATAAAGTGCAATTTTTTTGGGGGGTCTCTACTATTGAATCAAGGGAAGGTGTTATTTTTGTTGTGTCATGTATACTTCCACACTTACTTCTATATTTTTAGATTAGGGAGAGTAATTGAGAAAATATGGGGTATTGTGATCATGAATTGAGATTAGTTCCATTTTGGGAGTTCATCATGTCTTTTGATTTTTTTCTTCCATCCTTCTATTGTCAAACTAACTTCATAGAACTATTTCTTGGAAACAAGGAATAAAGAATCATTATCTTGAGCAGGACCTATTGCCCTATCTTCTTGGACTTGTTCTTGAGCCAAGGGACTATGACCAAAAGAATGCACAAATTAACAAGAATGACATGGCCTATGGAATAATATGTAATACTATTTTTGAGGATTTTATATATCATATATATCACACTGAGTGCCCTTTCACTACTTGGACTATCATCCAACAATTGTGTTGATACTTTGGATCTTTATTTGATAGTGATGTTTCCTTGGATAACCAGAATCTTGTGGATGGTATTGTAACTTATGTTTCCCGATATTGTGTTGACACATCCTCATGGAATGATCGATTTATTTGGTTTACATACATTGATATTTCATCTCTTATTGCATATATAAATTTTAGTGTCATTTTTTTGAGAGCTTCCAATGGTTCAATGTACCAAGCTATTCATCATCTTCAAAATATAGCTACTTGGGATGGGTACTTGATAGAAATTGTTGGTGTAAATAGGTATTTTACTTATCTAGGTCCTATTCACATTGTTAAGTCCACTTAGGTCCTAGTTGTTTCTTCTAGAAGTCTTAGTTGTCTAGAGAAGATCTTATCTTATCTATTTTGCTTTTATTTAATGCATGCATGTCCTAGGTCATTTAATATTGAGTCACGTCATTTAATCATGACACACTCATTTAATGTTGGTACATCATCACCCTTGCCTATATGAGCAAGGATTCATATGTACATAAGAATCAATCATCAATGAACAACAATCAAGTTCATTTTGGAAATCTTGCATCCATAATCATAGCATGATATTTCTACCATCTCTCTTGTGGAAGTTATTTCATCTTGCAGGTGATCTTGGAGTGTTGAGGAGTTCACCATAAAATCCTACAAAAATTGCACTTTTTTGTGAGTCTTATCTTGTAGACTTAGAGGACATTGTTGAGGATATTCATATTCTCTTTGATGTTAGCTCTTATGGAGTTACATAATCTTTAGACCCTCTTGTTACTTCTCTAAATTATCATTTGGCATAGTTTGGCATTGATGTGGAGACTTTTGAATAAAATTTGGAGGGATCATCATTGAGTTTTATTTCCTCATATTCCTTTCATGAATGGGAATACAACTTGCATACTTATGTGGTTTTATTTCTTCCTAAGGGGAGAAATGTTGTTTGACAATCTTGGATCATCTTCAACATTAGTTTTTGGGCATCTACCATTAGTACAAGAGATTATACATTGAGAGGGGGCTCCATGGTTCTTCTTCTTCTTTCTCTTATGGGGTGGAATTTTTCATCGCATGGGATTTTTTGATCTTCTCATCTTTTAGAGAGCATATTTTTATGCTCATTTGGGGAGAGTTTTTTCTCACAATATGTTATCCTCTTTTTTATGAGGCACAATATACTTTGGTACCTTATCGGGCCTTATTATCAGGACTCACTCTTTTTTCCCACCTAAGTTATGCTTAAGGGAGGTGTTGGTACATATAATCATGCTTTGATGGCAAGTTATTTAGGTTGTTGAGAAAATTGAAGAACCTTTCCCTCCAAAATTAGGAATTTGGTTGCTCAAATTTCCCTTTATATTCACCTCAATCCTAATGCAAATACATCTATTTTTCTTGCAATTCACATTCATTTTTTGTTTCTATTTTTGATCAAATTCTTGGCTTCATTCTCACAAAACTTGCATCTAGTGTAGTGGTATATCAAGTTATGCTAGTATAATTACCATCATTTGAATGTGCCAAAATTAACTCATCTTATCTATCAAAATGATAAATATGGAAACCTTTCGACTAGATCATTTATGTTAGAAACCAAATGAATTACTATTCACTATTGGAATCAAGGGAAAGGAATTTCATTTTTTAGCTTCTTTAGAAAATTCTATATTTTCATCTATTTTATCCCCCAATGCACTTTACAATAGAGGAAAAATATTATTCCCAGGACTAGGCACCAAGGTTGATCCAAGATCCATGTATCATCCCAAAAAAGAACCCATTCTCCATTTCCAATGCTCCATTTACTTCCATTCAAAGGATAACTCTAATTTTAACCAATAGATCCCATAAAAAAGAGCTTCAAGGGAGATAATTAGATGAAAGAAGTCTTCCTATAGCTAGAATTAACTATCCAAATAATTTGACTTAACTATCTGTATCTACTAGTTTTCCTCCTTCAAAAGTCACAAACCTAACTTCATGATAAGAGCTTTATTTCAACTTTTAAATTCCCAACCCTCCTAATTTTAAAGGAAAGAAAACTTTATCCCAAGTAATCAACCAAATTATATCTCTTTCTTCTATAACTAACCATAAGAACCTTTTTTGGATTTAATTATTTTTTATCTAAATCCCTTCCAACAATTTAAAAATGGACAATAAATAAACCATTTGAAAGATTTTAGAGAGTTGTTTTGACTAGTTGAACCTTCACCACAAGGCTAAGCAAGAATTCTTTCCAACCATCCAATTTTTTCTAAATTTATCAATGAGGGGGTTTCCATATATTAGAACTCATGCTACCCAAGAAGAGGGGCATGCCCAAGTAACTAAGAGGGAGATACTTGTAACATTCCAACCCTTCAATGCAGTAAAAATTTATAAATTTACACCTTGCGAGTAAATAATTTAGGTAACAAGTCATTTCAATAAAAAAATCTTTCTTTTATTGAGAATATATGAACAAGATGCCATATCATATTACAATAAATATTCTGTTTCATTACAATAACTTCACAAGTTACAACAATAAAAGAATACATACATTTACATACATAGCTCCAATGAGCTTTAGAACAAATAGTTGTAAGACGGTCCAGGATCCTTCCTTTCAAATCTTGGTTCTTCTATTGCTTGTTGTGGAGGAGAAGCATCACTCGGGTGCTTTTCTGCCAACCATGGACTCATAATGTGATTCCTCGCACATATATCATTCGATAGATGGCCCTTCCATTCGACAAAGAGATTGGTAGAGTAACCAATTACAACAACTAACTAAGCATAGTGCTATGTCCTACATAACTAGAACTTGTAATCCCACAATAAATGTCTAGCATGTAATACTAGATCATAGTGAATTGATAGTGTAGTCCCAGTAGTCACACAATCTAGAGTGGAGTCTTAGACATTCACATTACTTTGGCCAAAGAGTTCTCATTCAGTACTTTGAATGAAGTTATCTATTACATACACTACTCAGGGTCGATTTGACTTAAAAGGCTATCTTAAGCTACGCATAGGTATTTCCTTCAATGGATAGTCTATCATCCCAGATAACCTACAACCGTATTAATCTACTTGGAATAAACCTACTTAAATAGTAAGTACACAAGTTAGGTATTTCCTTCAATGGATAGTCTATCATCCCAGATAACCTGTACATACTTGGAATAACCCTACTTACACACAAATACAAAAACTCTCTCCCATATTGGATTATCTCTCCAAGGAGTAAACACAAGCTTTCCTAGTTAAATCAATAACTTAGCTAAGTGTACCATATGTTCCTTTCATGTTCAATCATACCTAGTATATAACGCTTATAATAAACACCCATCTCCTACTATGGAGTAAATACAAACACATTGCATGGTCTCCATTGAAGAATTGTCATATCCAAAAGATGATTCCATTTGAGAGTATTAACTCTTTGACTAAAAGGGTTTACACTATGAGCCTACTCTTTTCAATATGATATCTTTGTATTTAAGTGGTATTGACACTAATCAAGCAGCAACTCTAACCCACTAGGTTTCACCAAACCTCTCAACTCGGAAGTAACCCACTAGATATCTATAATAAAATAAATAGCTACAAGAAACCCATGTTCAAACATATCTATTATAATTTAATACCTATGTCGACAACATATCTAGTATAATCAAATACCTATGTCAAGCAATCTCTCCTATCATGGAGTATTTACAAACAAGCATACAAACATCATTTAACTTCTACTATTCCTTCAAAGTAAATATGAATTCTATGTGCTAACATGACTAACTCAACAATAAAGTCATATAATATTCAAAACAAGAATAAAGAGAAGAATATCCTCTTGCTTGTTTTCAAGCTTTCCAATTCGACTAGCTGCAGTCACATCACCTTTAGAACAACAACTCTTTCTATCAAAGACACACAACTTCTTGTCTCTTAATTTGATAATTACTTCTCCTCAAGAGATAGTTATACTCTCATAAATCTCAAGTCTCACCCTCACTATTTGAATAGGAAATTGCAGATATAATATCTCACTAAAAAGTAGATATGATGCTCAAGAAATAACTCATAAAAAGAGAGAATGTGGCGTCCCAAATGAAGAACTCTTGCTGCTATTTATACAGCATGCAAGCAATCACAATGCCAATAGTGTAGGTATGAAAATGATAGCAACAAACATGGAAAGCAACACCACTAACACATAATAGAAAGGGGTATGTGCAAGATCATGATGGGCCAACAAGTGGCAATGGGAAAAAAATTACGTTTTTCATCGACCCAAAATCGTGAAAATCCCGAGTTGACTATTTTCTAGCTTGGGTGCCAGTACATTGCTCCAAAGCAATGCCCAAACCAATATTTACATATCAGATATCTGATTTGAGGCGCCTATAACTACATAATTGCGGGCTTTTAAAATCATTTCACTCATTTTGAAGAGGCTATGAGTGCACAGTGAGAACGAGTTGTGAATATCGGATATCCGATTTTAAAAAGTGTTTAATTTGAAAGGTAATATTTTGGATTTTTTTTGTTTTAATCGATTTTTCAGTTAGATTTGTATAATTTTATGTAATTTTTTAAAAATTAATGTTTTTTATGGATTTTGATTAAAAAATAGCATTGTTTATGTATTTTTATTAAAAAATAGAGTTTGTTATAGATTTTTGTTAAAAAGTAGGGTTTTTTTACGATAATTTCATTTATATTGTGTAATTTCAATTAGATTCATTAGTTTTTAACTTTAATCAAATATTATGGTTGCTAAGAATGAAAATGCACAAATTCCAAATGATCCACTAGCTAAGAATGAAAATGCACTAATGCCAAATGCTCCACCACCTCCGCAACCATCAATTGAAGACTTAATTAGTGAAAAATTGCAGCAATTGAGGGGCATTTGTGATGTTTATAAGACAATCCTCAATTATCCGAGATGACAAACACATTGAAGGAAATAATTAAAAATATAGAAACCCTCTCCACCCAACATAATGCCTTTCATTCATGGCGAGATGACATGAGGGAATATTACGCATGTGGATTGTCTTACGATGATGTGAGATATCTCTAAATAACCAAAGCCCAACTAGCCTCTTTATTTGTTAACCCCTGCACCGGTTTTCCAGTTAATGTTAATAAACCAAAACTTTCTATAAAATGATGCACAAATAGGGACATTGTGGATAACTTTTGGGATCGTTGGTGTATGGTTTTTGATAAACCACCGAACAAAAATTGTGATATACCATTTTAATTTATTAAAAAATTAGACACTGAGTTTAGGTTAGGGCATCATGTCAATTACTTTGACATTAAACCCTTCTAGGGAGTTGGTGGAGGTATTCCCGAGGATAGACTAGGGGAAGTTAGAGTAGTCCTGCACCCATATGTTCCCCCTCCTCCCCTTCCTCCACCACCTCCAATATATCATCCAGATATTATGCAGGATGCAGCCACACGGTCTATCCAGGCTATTCACTCTTTGAGTGGTCTTTTGGTTTTGCATGCTTCTACAATAGCTTAGCCACATTCTGGTGATGTTGGCGATGGTTCGAGTGCTACTGCATCGTCCTCCTCAGTTCCACATATTTGTGTACCACATACTTGCTCTATGTGCCACCAGATATGCTTGGGTCCTCTTGTATAGCCCATTGAGCATCCCTTGGACACTTTTGATAATGAAATCCATGATGCAGACATTATAGATCAAATGCAAGGGAGTGGAGTGCACCTTATAGAGTCCTCTCCAGCTAGAGAGGGGGATGTTGGAATAGTGACACAGGTAAGATTTAAGTTGTAAATTCATAACTTGCATTTGTTTTTAAATGAATATTAATAAGAGATAGTATAAAGTACTAATATTTATTTACATGGTCTATTTAACAGTTGATGTCTGAGGAGGAGCTCACACAGGTGACTAATAGCACCCTTAGGGCCATTTCATTTGGCCTCGACATGCACAAAGTATATATTTTCGCACTCACTTGTTTACATTTTTTATTATCTACTTGCTTGTCATTTGAATTGTCATTAGTGAAATTATATAATAAATTATATGTTTATCTTATTTTCCTCTTGTAGGAAACACCTAGTGCGAGCAAGGTGTAGTGCTATCCAGACTATGGAGGTGCAATGTTAGATAAGGGAAAGGTAATTGAACTCAAATTTGATTGAATTGATATTTTTAAGATCTTTTATTGATTATACATACATCAACATAGATTGGTAGTTTCATATGTACTTGTCATTTTTATGTGTACAGACTGTTATGAGCTATACATCTTTGTTGACAAGTGTCACAATGCCTGAAGGAGTAGGTATTAGAACACCTCAAGGAGTAGGTGTTGAAACACCTCAAGGAGGAGGTGTCGAAACACCTAAAAGGAGATAAATAAAAAGATCAGCCTAAAGAGGTATGTGTTTATTTTATTTTGTGTTTGGTAAATATGTTCCTATTACCGAAAATTGTATGCTAACTTGGATCAATTTTATTATTTTGTTCACATATATAGATTGACATTACAAAAGTTGGTTTGGTTAGTTCTCTAAGAGAGGCATATTCTAGGACTCCTGACCCTTTGAAGAGATGTATTTTTCAGGTAATCAAGATTTCAATTTTAGAGTTCAATTATAATTCAATGTATATTGATTTTGATGTTGATTATTTGATTTTAAATTATATAGTATAACTAATCTCAATTGTGGTTTGAATTTTTCTTATGCAGGTACCTTCAGAGCCAATGAGTGCTTCAAAGAGGCTCCATTTTGATGATACACCAATAGTTTAGGATGAGATAGACATTTTGGCATGCAAATTTTGAATAGATATCGAGATGGCATATGCCACATTTTGTAAAACTTTGTTTGAGTTGGTATTGATGCCATTTTTGTATATGGACATACACTTGATTATTGAATAATTTTATATATAGAAGTTGACAATCGAAATTTAATTTCTTCCTCATGTGCATGATTAAACTCTTTGAAAATTTAATCAAGTGAGCAATGGTTAAATATCAATGTACAATAACATAAAAAAGAATGGTTATATTATTTAGTTTATATTCATATTGCTAATTACATTGCATTGCACATCTTTCAAACTCAAAGCATTACTTCACATTTCATAACTAACAACTAGATGTTGATAGATGAAAAAATTTCAATTACAATATAGTTTTTACAAAGTCAACCTAAGCAGTTATGCAATTACTTCACATTACATAACTAATAACTAGGAGCAATTGTCAATTGCATTTTCTTGTCATGGAATTCTATGAGACTACATTTCGTTGAGGCATTTTTTCAAATAGTTCACCGCCTTGTCTATGTTACCACATTTTTCATACTTGTGTACCAAAGTTTTTTATCAAACAGTTCACTGGCTTGTTACTATGGCTAAAATCCTAAAACAAGTGCTTTCAAACAAGCTATGGATTGATGTAAAGTGGGGTGGAAACCATTCAATCTTCCAAACCAATGTGTATCAATTAAAATTTCAAAACAAAATCAGATGATCTACTCAAAACTCCAAACCTTACTATGCTTTCCCTTGTAGCACTGGCAACCTGGTTTAAGAGATTCCAAGACACCACACAAAAAAATTAGTGAATTAGACACCCTTTTCAGAGTTACACAATATATGTGAAAACTACCATTGACTCCTTTGGACCAAATTTGAGAACCAATAGCATACCCCTATCCTAGGCTAGTGAATTAGCCCCTTTTTACCATGTAAATGCATAGGGTTTATTGAGATTCCCACTTGCACAACTCCCCTGACCATGCCACCAACTCAGAAACCTCTATTATGACCCCAATATGCTTAAACATTAAAGAGATTCCCCCACTCATTGATTTTAACAAACCTTAGGCTAAAAGCTCCATTTTCATGCAATTTAAGCAATGAATTGTTTAGGACAACTCCAAGAATCACAAATCATTTTCCGTGCCTTAAATGGACCTGAACACATTCAAATAATATTGTACAGAGCCTCTCCATTGAGCCACATGAAAGGTACAGTAGGTGCAGGGCTTCAATAATTCATAATTTACTCAAAATGTAAAATCTAGGTTCACTACCCGCCTTGAGAAAACTTGGCATAATACTCACAAAAAAATAAAAAAAAAGCACTCAAACCAAATTTAAATGGGTATCAGGACAACTACCCCCTCATTGCACATGCTATGTAGCCATTTACTTGTTGTGTAGGGGCCGAACAATGGAGAAAACACATATTTTTTCTATAGAAACCACAGTTTTTGCAAGGTAACTCAATATGTTCTAACTCTCCACATGAGAGAAGAGAGATGTTGGAGAATACATTAAGTTGTTGAGAACATAAGTTTAATGAGTTTTAGTTTGTAGTACTCCTCTGTTTCTCTACATATTTGTGATAAATTCTTAGTTCAATGATGCAAAACAGTTTTTGAAAAAAGAAAGTTGTGTCACAATCTGCTTTCACAAAAATGAATGAAATTACTTCAAACCAAGTTTGTGAAGAAGTTAACTCTGCTACCAACTAGTTTCCATTAAAAAGAAAGCAACTAGCTATGGTCTCATGGCTTTTTTTTCACACGAAAATCAACATTGGAATTCGGTTGGAAGTTGAAATCTACTTGTAAGGGCATAAATAAATCTTGTTCTACAACTCATATGACCAAACCAATTGTTCCATCACATTTGGATGGTTATGTTTAGGTTAGGTATGGTCCCCTTTCACACCCAAATAGGTTGAAGTAGTCTGAGCTACGTCCAATCAGTGAAATCCCTTAAGAGTCCAAAGTGCAAAAGGGCAACAATCTTTGACGGATTGTTTCTCAAAATTTGTGATTCCTAAAAAATTTTTTGTTTTAGGCTAGGAGATCATGTTGGGCCTCTCTACAACAACCTCTCTCAGTTTTGGCTATCTCAAAGGCATTTTCCCGTGTTGGCAAGTTTTTAGTTGAGGGAAAAGTTGTCAAATGCAAGTAGTGTAAAGTTGCAAAGTGGTGCAACTTTCATTCTGCAAATCGTACGACCAAACGAACTATTCCAACACATCCGAATGGGTAAATTTATGCTAGGGATGGTCCTCTTTTGCACCCAAATATGCTAAATCACTTGAGCTACATTGGACTGACAATTTACCTTAAGAGTCCAAAGTGCTAAAAGGAAACAACCTTTGAAGGAGTATTTCTCAGAAACTGTGATGTTTACAAACTCTCTGTCTGAGGCTATGGGATCATGTTGGGACCATCTACAATAACCTCTCTCATTTTTTGCTATCTTGGAGGTGTTTTCTTGTGGTGGCAAGTTTTTAGTTGAGGGAAAGGTTGTCAGATGCAAGTAGTGTAAAAATGCAAAGTGGTTCAACTTTCATTCTGCAACTCATACGACCAAATAGACTATTCCAACACATCCGAGTGGGTACTTTTATGCTAGAGATGGTCCTCTTTTGCACCCAAATATGTCGAATCACTCTGAGCTACATTGGACCAGCAATTTCCCTTAATAATCCAAAGTGCTAAAAGACAACAATATTTGAAGGGCTATTTCTTAGAAACCGTGATGTTTACAGACTCTCCGTCTGAGGCTATGGGATCGTATTGGGCCCATCTATGATAACCTCTCTTATTTTTTTCTATCTCGGAGGTGTTTTCCTGTGGTGACAAGTTTTGAGTTGAGGGAAAAGTTATCAGATGCGAGCAGTGTAAAGTTGCAAAGTGGTGCAACTTTCATTCTGCAACTCATACGACCAAACAAACTATTCCAACACATCCGGATGGGTACGTTTATGCTAGGGATGGTCGTCTTTTGCACCCAAATATACCAAATCACTCAGAGCTACATTGGACTGGTGATTTCCCTTAAAGTCAAAGTGCTAAAGACAACAATCTTTGAAGGGCTATTTCGAGAAGCCATGATGTTTTATAGACTCTTCGTTTTGAGGTGATGGGATCGTGTTGGGCCCCATCTACAATATCTCCCATTTTTCTATCTCGAAGGTTTTTTTCCATGGTGTGAGATTTTAGTTGAGGAAAAGTTGTGAAGCAAATAATTAATAAAGTTACAAAGTGGTGCAGCTTTCATTTTGCAACATACGACCAAATAAACTAATACGGCATGTCGAGATGGGTATTTTCGCTAAAGGGATAGTCATCTTTTGCACACAAATATCTTAAGATCACTCACGAGCTACATTGGATCGGTGATTTCCTTTAAGAGTCAAAAGTGCCAAAGGAATACCATCTATTATACGGTCTTTAGCTAGATGGTATAGCCATAGTAGATATTATTAGGATTGTATGGTGACTATGTTGGTTTTAAGAGTTGGAAGAAGGTCCGTAGTTGAGTTGGTGAGTTGCCATGCATGGCAAAGCCAAGTGAAATTAGGTGAAAAATGGGTGGTTACAACTTGCTAATGTCAATGAAACATAAGGGGCAATATTGGTTGGACAACTGGTCTGAATATATTTGATAGTTGATGAATAAGGATCTAAATTGACATATATAGATAATTGTGGTTTTAATGGTTTTATTGATCTCTTTAAGTTGGTTGGTTGAATCATAGCCATTTGCATTTTAGTACTAATGGAAACTCTCAATCAGCAGACATATTATTATTTCAGATCAATTGATGTTTTTTGTTGATGAATAAGACTGAGATGGATGTAATTCATTGTGTAATTTAAATCTGGACATTTAATACAATATGAGCTTGTTGACCCATATTTCATAAAACATCACTAGATATAGATTG
Source organism: Sequoia sempervirens (assembly GCA_007258455.2). Taxonomy (NCBI): domain Eukaryota; kingdom Viridiplantae; phylum Streptophyta; class Pinopsida; order Cupressales; family Cupressaceae; genus Sequoia; species Sequoia sempervirens. The sequence continues at coordinate 221,686,640 of VDFB02075321.1, read as the reverse complement.
TACCCATACATAGTTATGACCTTTTTACATTGTTTCACATTTGAAAATTCAAATTTTACATAATTTTCCTATTGGAGGAATTCAGGGCACAGTCTTCCACAAGAGTAGTATGTTGACATTCTGGAGTGAGAAGCACCTATACAAACCATCAAGATAGTAGTTAAACTACATACAATAGAAAAGATGCTTAGAATAAAAGACGCTTAGAATAACAAATCTATATTGTGATTTGTTGCATGCAAAATGCAGAAAGGATCGGGAATGACTATTGTTGCAATAGGTCCATGATCAATCATGCTAGGAATATCACAAAGTTGTCAAATGAGAAATCTATATTGTCACAATAGAAAGATGCTTAGACTAACAAATCTATATTAATCTAAACAACTTGGATGATGATGAATTGGTAGTACAAACTATAAAGATGCTTAGAATAGCCAATCTATATTATTCTAAAAGACCCTAATTAATGATGAGATGTAATGCAAACTATAAAAGATGCTTAGAATAACCAATCCTATATTATTGTAATATATGTATAACTCTCAAAAGGATCGAGAATTGGCCATTGTTGTAGTAGGTCAATGATCAATCATCGGAGATATCAAAAAGTTGTCAAATGAGAAATCTATGTTGTCATGCAATGAAAGATGCTTGAACTAACAAATCTATATTGAAATCTAAATAACCTAAATGATGATGGTTAGTGGCGTTCAGAGCTATAAAGATCTTAGAATAACCAATTATATTATTCTAAATGACCTAATTGACAATGAGATGGTAATGTAAACTATAAAAGACACATAGAATAACCAATCTATATTATTGTAATATGTCTCATACCTCTCTGAAAGGATCAAAGTTGGCTATTGTTGTAGGAGGTCCATGATCAATTGTACCAAAATATCACAAAAGTACATATAAAATATCACTATTAAAGACACACGCATTACATAGTATACAAAATATCAATATTAAATAAAGGAACACTAATGAACTTAAGCATAATGAACCTAAGCATTGTACCTTCCATTCTTGAAAATGCTATTCAAGTGTGCCTGAAGGGTCATCTCTTTGCTTAAGAGTATCCAATATTGCTTCATGATCAACATTACTAAGTGTCCATAATTGTTTTGTCTTTGGTTTGGCATGATTTTTCAACAACTTAACATTTGTTGCTATAAGAAGGTGCGAATACATGAGAATGGTTTTGTGTTTCTCATAGTCTTCAAATGCAGGTATGCCATTCTTTCTAATCATGTATGTTCGCAACCAAGTTCCTACAACCACAACTAAACCTATAGGATACATAAACCCATCATCATCTTCCATCGGTTGTGTTAGCTTATGGTTTAATCGAAAACATTGAGCCAACCAATAGTTTGATCGCTCTTCATTCCCCTGTGGTGCAACAACTGCAAAAACATGCCCCAGTTGTAGTAGATCTGAAAGCCGGTCGTAATCAACTAAACTTTCCATTGTGTCATTTGTCATGGATATTATTTGAGATAAAGGAGTTAGATACTATGGAACCCATGTATCCACCCACTCACTTGACTCCCATTTATCCCACTCACACTGAATACAACTCTAACAAAACAAGCCAACTCTCATGTCCAAATGGTCCATGTGCCTACATCTGAGCTTCAAAATGAATGCATCTTTGAAGAATCTTTGATTGTATGACAATCCAATCTGCCTCCCACTGTACCCTCCTCAACCAACCAAAAGAATCTGAACATTGTTGAATCAAGTGTCCCTCCTTGTGACAATGTTGAACTACACCAATCAACAATAGAATCTGCATCACTAAATTTTTCTCCTAAAATCTTCAATTGCTCCTTAACTAGAGCTCTCTTTACACATGCACCTGCTCCATCATGCCCCCCTTTCCCATTCCCAACTTCAAAAAACTCCAAATATGAGGTACATCCCTCACTACATGCATTCTAATCAACCAATAAAACATACGAGCATTCTTGAATTGACCTGTGCAGTTATCTGACCAAATGAGATGTCGACCCAGTGCTATATCATGCTCCTACAAATAACTCAAAAAAATTCTCAAAACAATGTTGGACATACTCAGACGAATGAGATCTATCACCACTCATATAAAAATGATACTCTTTGATTATCTTTCGATCCTCCTTTGTACTATCAGGTGCATGTCTAAACATTATGTGGACAAAAATAACAATTTGAATGGAATTGTAATACTAATATTGTACCTTGTTTTGCGGTTGCAATGTGTAGTTTTCTACAAAATCAACCACTGATATAATAGGCCAATCAGAAAAGATTCCTTACATAGCTTGAATTGTTGATCTAACCACTAAGTTCTTGAAGGTCTTGAATTTGGAATATGTCTTTCTTCCACACAAGGTTCTTCATTTCTCATGTAATCTTGTGAAACATAATTTACACTTGGTTAAATATTATGTTGAACATCTTCAATTCCAAAATTTTCACCTTGAACATTTTCAATATCAATTTGAATAATTTCATTCCCAATTTCAATATCATGTTCAACATCTTCAATTCCAACATTTTCACCTTGAACATTTTCATTATCAATTTCCATATTTTAATTCCCAATTTGAATATCATGTTCAACATCTTCAATTCCAACATTTTCAGCTTGAAAATTTTCAAAATCAATTTGAACATTTTCATTCCCAATTTCAATATCATGTTCAACATTTTAACCTTGAACATATTCAATTTCCTCTTCACTTGAAAGACCATAGGGCTCAAATTCACCAATATTTAACATACCTTGTCTTCTCTTCCTATGACCTTCTCTATCTCTTTGTCTATATGCTTCAATTTGTTCTTTTGTAAGTTTTCTATTACATTTTTGCTTCTGACGACTATTGCTCCCCATTATACCTCATAAAAGATGCTAAAAATTTATTGATTGTGACAAATTTGAGTAAAAGATGCTCAAATAATTTGATCTTTGTCTCTTCTTGTCTGAAACCACATGTTTGTCACCTACAAAGCCTACAAAAAGAATGTAGGGTACGTTGGAATGCACAAAAATGAACCACATGGGGTTTTTCTATGGCCCACAAATCTGATATAATCTAATATCTTATTTGAAAAACATTTTAAAATATTTTGTAACAATATGATTTTAGTGCTACAAATTAGATATCCAATTCAAATCGGATATCCGATTTGTGCACACATAGACGTAAGGGTTAATGGTAGATGGTATAGGGTTTAAGGGTTAAGGGTTAAGTGTAGAGGGTATAGGGTGTAAGGGTTAAGGGTTTAGGGTCAAGGGTTAAGGGATTAGGGTAGAGGGTAGAGGGTTTAAGGGTTAAGGGTTTAGGGTTAAGGGTTAAGGATCTAGGGTAGAGGGTTATAAGGGTTAAGGGTATAGGGGAGAGAGATAGATGGAGTGACTGAGTGAGAGAGAGACCTGAGAGAGTGAGTGGGGGTACAAGGGAGATTCTTGAGAGAGAGAGAGAGAGTAGACTTGAGAGAGAGAGTGGGAGAGAGAGATAGAGGATACAAGGTTTAAGGGTTAAGGGTAGAGAGAGTGGGAGAGAGTGGGAGAGAGGGTGGTAGAGAGTGGGAGAGATTGGCGAGGAGGGTGGAGAGTGGGGAGGGAGTGGGAGAGAAGGGTGGGAGTGGGAGAGGTGGGAAGTGCAGGAGAAGGGTGGGAGGTGGGAGAGGTGGGAGAGAGTGGGAGTGGGAGGCAGGTGGGAGATATGGTGGGAGGCAGTTGGGAGAGAGGGTGGGAGCGGTGGGAGAGTGGGAGAGTGGGAAGAGGGTGGGAGAGGTGGGAGAGAAGGTGGGAGGTGGGAGAATGGGAGAGGTGTGAGAGGTGGGAGGTGGGAGAGAGTGGGAGAGGGTGGGAGAAGTGGGAGAGAGTACAGGAATGTGGTGGGATACAGACAGGAGAGAGGGAGACAGTGGGAGAGAGTTGGGAAAAGGGTGGGAGAGGGTAGGAGAGTGGGAGAGAGTGGGAGAGAGTGGGAGTGAGGATGGGAGAGAGTGGGAGAGAGTGGGAGAGAGTGGGAGAGGGTGGGAGAGGGTGCAAGAGTGTGGGAGAGAGTTGTATAGGAGAGAGTGTGAGAGGGTGGGAGAACATGGAAGAGAGTGGGAGAGAGTGGGAGAGAGGGTGGGAGAGAGTGGGAGAGAGTGGGAGAGAGGGACAAAGAGAGAGGGAGAGGCTGGGAGAGTCTGGGAGAGAGGGATAGAGAGAGTAGGAGAGAGGGTGGGAGATAGTGGGAGAGGCTAGGAGAGGGTTAGGAGAGAGGGGGTTAGAAGAGAGAGAGACTTGAGAGAGAGAGAGAGTAGAGGGTAGAGGGTTTTAGGGTTTAGGATTTAGGGTTAAGGGTAGAGGGGAGAGAGATAGGAGTGATTGAGTAAGAGACTTGGGAGAGAGAGAGATGGAGAGAGAGAGGGAAAGAGATAATATTTAAATATATTTTATATATTAGTATATATATATATATATATTTAAATATTTATACATTAACTAAAATATTGAAATAATATTCAAATGTATACATAATAATAATATATAATATATAATATATTAAATACATAATTCAGTAAGAGATTATCATAAATTGTATATTATATATTACATTATAAACTATATTGTATATTATTCTAGACATTCAAATTTGGACACTTCCATTTGTCCAAATTTATCCCTTTCCATCTAAACATTCCCTTGTTTGTATTAATTAAGTAATATTGCTATTATTTAATTAATATCCTTAAATTATTCTAAATCCCTAAGGTATTTAGTTACTAATTAAATACCTTACCCTTTATTCCCCTTTTCCTCAAAAGAATTAAATAAATAATACATTTATTTAATTCCTCACAAGTCACATCCTCCATCACTTTTTCTTAATCCTAATCCACCTCTTAATCTCATCATTAGAGATGTTCACATGTCTAATCCTTGATTAGGATGTGTCACATCCTCCTACTTTTTCAAGTTGGATTCTAATCTTTATTAGCCACTAACTGTCTTCTAATCAATGATTAGATAGTCTAATCAATCCCCCTTTAGTCAACTCTCTCTCATTCTCCAAGGAATTTTTAATTCATTTTTGTCATCCCCATGTGAATTTAAAATTCACTTTTAGTCTTCCAAGGTTCTCCTCTTCTCCATGTGATCATTGAGAGGTCACATCACTCACATGTGTTAGGAACCTTCCATTATAAGCACCTTGTCTTATCCAAGGTACTTCTCAACTTCCTTTTTTGAAACCTTGTCTTATCCTTAAGATATCCCCAATCATGTGAATTTAAATTTCACTTTTATTCCTCCAAGGAATCTCCTCTTCCCCATGTGATCATTGAAAGGTCACATCAATCACATCCCAAGGTACTTGTCCTTCTTCCACATCATTTTTACCCTTTCCATCTCACCATGTCCTTTGGACACTTCATCCTCCACTTGGCAAGATGTGAGGCTTGTGAGTCCTCAACTCACCATAGCCCTCCATCTTGGCCATGGTGGCTCAATCCTAACTGTTGAATTTTCTAGAGAATTCAATGTCTTCTATAAATACCCCCCCTTCTCATGCATTCATACACCTTATGCATTTGTAACACCCTTATGCTCTCAAATTTTCAAGCCATCATTAAGCTCTAACACACTTGCTCATCTCATGCTTAGCACTCATCCTCTTACATCCATCTTGCTCACTTTGTCACATACCCACCTTGCATCCATTTTTATCACATTGCCATCAAAGGAGCACACAACCAAGCTACAATCAAGGGCCAACCAAGGAGATCAACATAGATAAAGGTATATCACTCTTTGTTTCATATTCTCTTTTATTTGTGCTTAACTTAGGCTAATCTCGAAGTGGTCTTAAGTTCTTTACATTGCATCTTAGTTAGTTTTGCATATTTAGAAGTTAAAAACACTTGCACACATTTTTGACATGCCTGGTGGGACCCATAAATAGGTCCTTTTTACTCTCACATTTGTTGTTTTTTGACATTTTGCAAGTTCAAGTGACATAGAGGGGCAGCTAGGACCTAATAGGGGCACCTGTCTGAGACAGAAACTACACTTTAGCTTCCTATTTTTACCAGAGGGTCAACCAAGGCCTAAAAGGGTTGGCTAGGACCTGATAGGGGTGGCCAAGACCTGACAGGGGCGGCTAGGACTTGACAAGGACACCTATCTAAGACAAAAACTATAGTTTAGCTCTCTGTTTTGACACAGAGGGGTGTCCAGGACATGAGAGGGGCAACGTTTGTTGCAAGATGAAAGGACCAAGACATTTAGTTAGTTGTTTGCTTTCATTTTCACACTAATTAGGCACATAGTCTAAGTAGGGGAGTCAATATATTGTATGTTTTTTTTGTAAGTAAGCTATTGACGTATCCAATCCCCTTGTGCCATTTGGTGATCCTAGGTGAAGAGAAATTGTAGCTTACTTAAGTCCTTTGTGTTACCCAAGGGGGTGTTACATCGTTCAAGCTTTCCCCTTGCACTTTGTGTGATCCTAGGGAGTAGCTGAAAATAGTTAGCATTCTCTTCTTAGTATGACCTATTTGGGGATTTCATCACCCCAAGGGATGATCCCAACCACATGTACTAGCGAGGTATATAAAGGGGGGAGAGCCAAAGTTGTACCCCAATCCAGTCACATCGTGCTTGGCCAAGCATCGAAGCTAGGTTGATACCTAGATAGACGTGAAGAGTTGGTATGAGCCTTCAGTATCTTGTTGGGGTTCCTGACTCATGCTTGTGATGAGCTGGTGTTCACAGTTGTGCCTCACTTATCGAGCTTATATCGAGGACTCCCTAAATTGTCTTGTTTAGCCTAGTTAGAGAACCGTGTTGGCCATACCCTTCATACTAATCTTAGGATTGTGTTGTTTGAACTACCTTTTATGTGAAAAACTAGTGCATATATTATCATTCAAGTCAACCATACCTTTTTCTTGTTTTTTGCAGTGTTTTTTGTTCTTTTGCATAGTCGTTTTGCCTAAGTCAAGTTCAGTTCTGTCAACAGGGGTGAGCACACCCCAAACAAGGGTGACCCCGACCTCAAGAGGGGTGACCCTGCCCTCTATCTCAGTCATTTTCCATTTTTTTTAGTCAAAATTGTTCATCCTTCACTCAGAGGGGCGGCCAGGACCTACAAAGGGGCAACCAGACCCTAAAATGAGTGTTTTTGCTTGTTTTTTCATTTGTTTTGTCATCGTTCTTTGTCATTTTTGATTGTTCTCACCCATCCCCTAGAATAGGCGACCAAGTCTAGTGCACAGGTGACCACGCCCTAAGCAGGGGCGGCCAAAACCTACAGAAAGGTGACTAGGCCCTTAAACTGGCTTTTTTGCTTGCTTTTTCATCTGTTTTGTCATCGGTCTTTGTCAATTTTGATCATTCTCACCCATTCCCTATAATAGGAAACCAAACCCAGTACATAGGCAACCATGCCCTCAACAAGGGTAGCCAGGACCTACAAAAGGGTGACCAGGCCCTAAAATGGGCATTTTTGCTTGCTTTTTCGTCTGTTTGTCATAATTCTTTATTGTTTTCGATCGTCCTCTCCTATTCCCTAGAATCAACAGCCTTTCCCCTAGTTAGGTGACCATGTCCTCAATAGGGGTGGCCAGGACTTGCAAAAGGGCGAATAGGACCTAAAATAGGCATTTTTGCTTGCTTTTTCAGCTATTTTGTCAGTCGTTCTCTATCATTTTTTGTCATTCTTGCCTGTTCTTCAGAATAGGAAACTATAACCTTAGGTTAGGCAACCTTTCCCTCTGGTTGGGTAGTTGTGCCCCTTGGATGGGTGAGTTAGCTCCAAAAATGGCCAATCCTGTCTTTCGTCCAAGTCATTCTGTCAACCGTTTTCTGTTGTCTTTTGTCATTTTCACCTATTTTCAGTGAATAGGCATGTGCCATCTTCTTGAGTAAGTTTTCCATTAGTTTGGGTGAATTTTCTCCTTGAACAACTAATCTCATCTCCCGTTCAGTCAATTTGCTCATCCATTCTAAGCTTTCATCTCCTTGTTCCGAGAGTTAGTCTACCCTTTCAAGCATCCCTTTCCTCATTTTGAGTATTCCTTCATCCATTTTGAGATTTCATCTCCTTGTTTTGAGATTCCATCTACCCTTTTGAGCATCCCTTTCCTCATTCTGATCATCCATTCTCTCATTCTGAGCATCTGTCTCCTCGTTCTGAGTATCCATCTACCTGTTCCAAGGGTCTATCTAACTATTTCAAGAGTCTAGAAACTAGATAAGTGACCATCTCCTAGACATAGGTGACCTTTCCCTCCAGTCCATTTTCATATTCCATTCACCAATGATCTTCACTTCAGTCCATCTACAAGTCATCCATTCATCATCTAAATCAAATAGGTACATCTTAGAACAAATCTAGGTTACGTATCCATCATTGTTTCTTGATCCAAATCCCCTAAACTTCATTTTAGAGGTTATTATCCAAATTGACTTAGGTGTCTGCATTCAATTGGCATCACTCACATCTACTTAGGATTTTCATTCATCTTGATTCGGTTATCATCTTCAGCCCAATCAATCCACTTTCAATCTCAAGGTGGATTCGGTGCTACAATCATCTATTTATCCTTTTATCTGATCAATCAATTCCTTAAGTCACCTAGGGTAATCTCTGAACGTGGTTTAGAATCCATTTCATATCCATCATCTAATCTTATCAAATCATCTCATCAATCGATCTTATCTAGTCTAATCCCATCACACTCTCCAATCATCCTAATTTGAGCTTTGATCCAATCCCAAACTGAGCTTAAATTCCAATCTGAGCTTTAGTCCACCTACATCCAAGATCTTCTGATATCAAAATAATCTTTACCTTTTTATCATCTTTTCTTTCCTTCTAATCATCTATTCCCATCTTTTCAATCTGTATCCATCCCATCTGACATCATGAATCCTTATCCTCCATCGATGCAACCAAAAATAGTAGTCAAGGGGAATCCTAATTACATTGATGACGATAACGAAAGTCTTGTTGATCAAAATGTATATGACATAGATCCCCTTAACGCTATCATTGCTAGCAAGCTTTCCCCAAGTGTCATCCAAAATCCAATCACCTCTCTGAGCTATCCCATTACATCTCCATCCACACCTAATAACGCTCCTTATGCTACCTTTGACAAGGGATATCCATTATCTTCCTCACTTGCATCTCCATCATATCCTTCCTCTACATCATTTTCTTATCCACCACCCACATCCTCTTATCCCAATCTATCCTCCCAGTCTTCCCATCCTAATCTACAATCCCAATACTCCTATTACAATTCCCCATCCATGTCACCCTATCCTAATCCTCCTTACCAGTCTACCCATTCTAATCCTACATCCACACCTTCTTATCTTAATCCTACACCCCCATCAACCTATCCTAATCCAATATCCACATCTTCCTATCCTATTCCACCATCCCAATATTCCTATCTTAATTCCCCATCTACTTCCCCTAACATCAATCCATCATCCATGTCTTCCTATTCTAGTTCACTATCCTGATATCCCTACCTTAACCCTCCATCCAATCCTAATCCTCCACCTACTCTTAGTCTTCCATCCAATCCCATTCCTCCATCTAATCCTAGTCCACCACTCCATAATCCCAATCCTTCACCAATAATCCTTCATATATTCCCATCACCCTAGCTAAGCCTAGAGTATGCAAGTTTCTCACTCCAGAAGTTCTCCAAGGACTTATGACAAAGAATGCATCCCCCACTCCACATATTGTAGTCGTGGAACCATGCTATCCCAATCCATCATCTACGGTCCCTAGTGATGAGACCCTTCTCTGCACCACACCTATCATTGATGTTACCACCCCTAACACCACTCAAACCACTGAAATCATCAAACCCACCAAATCCATTGAGTCTCCATCTCCTACTCTGAGATCCATCGAGCCCATCGAATATAACCAAATTCAACCCACTCCTCCTTCACCTAGATCCAGACAATACATCAAAGACACACAAATTAAATCCACTTCTCCCACTCCTAGTATCACTGAAATCCATTACCATCAATGCCTTGAATCCTCTATCCTTCCATCTTCCCCACTTGAAGAGTCCCTCCAAGACTCCATCGCCATGCCACCCAGACAAGATGAGTCATTCCAAGAGCCTGATCCAAAGCATACCAACATATCCCCTTCTCCACATCAAGACCATGTCTTCCCATCTAGTCCATCTCAAGATAACCATCCCCCATCCATTCCATCCCATGATCCCCTTGATACTCAAGATTCGATCACTCCATCGCATGATCCCTTATCACCTACTGCCACAAATCTAGATCCTATAATATCACCTAATCCCACTCTTGATACCACCCATCCAGATGTTGCTATCCCATCATCTCTATCTCATGATCCTCCATTGTCACCTAAACCTACTATCCCCTCACCACTTTTATATCCCCTTGGTACTCTCACATTCTTCCATGGTGGTCTCCTTGCAAAATTAAAGCAAAGCATATATACCACTGACCATCCTCTAACTAATATTGGACTCGCATCATTCTTCTAGAATAACCAAAATCCTATCATGGATCGAATGCTCAAGAAAATGAACTATCAAGGAAAAGGTTTAGGCCTTCATGAGCAAGGTATTTTAGAGCCCATCCAGGTCAAAGAACAAATCTGTACGCAAGGTCTTGGATGCATCTCTCAAGACTTACAGTCTAAAAATGTTAGTAAACCTCTAGATGTCCTCAACGAGCCTCTTCCAAAAGAAATATAGGCTCTTCCCATCGCTCCACCAAATCATTTGCTGCCATCCCCCCTCCTCCATCATATCGACTCCAAACAACCATCCATATTCCTCCTTCATCTACTCCATCCATTTTGGGTCCTTATGTCCCTCCATCACCCATCATGCATCCTCCATCCACCAAGTCTATTTTGGGCCCTTGTATCCCAAAATCACCTCCTCCATCTTGTCCTATTCATCCTTTTATTCCTCCATCACCTATCCATGTCACCCATCATAAACATCCCACTCTCATGTCCCCTAATCAAGATCAACAAAGGAACATACCCGCACATCCTCCATCCACATATCATCCTCAAAATCCTACCTCCATCCCTCAATTCATATTTCCTCCACATCATCCATCTTCTCACACCCATCCCATTGCTACTAAAAGAACTTTGGATGTCAAAGTAAAAATGAATAAATCTAAACATCTGCATGGATCTAAAGCTCCTTGTGTCCCCTCTAAAAGACATGTTGACGAAAAGAAAAATAAAATTCAAAATCCAAATCAAATCCGTAGGCCTCCAAGGCCCACCAAAGCAAAAATCAAGACCATGTGGATCCCAAAGAAAAAAGATACAATGCCTTCAAATGAAAAATCTATAACAACATCCAAAGTTACTAATACAAAACCTAATCATTCTCATCCACCATCTCCTATATCTTTTTTGGGTCCTTATGTCCCAAAATTCACTATCCCATCTCCTCCATTATCCCCACATTCTCCATCCATTAATCCTCCTATACTTTCACATACACCATCACATTGCCAATGTTGGTCCTAAACTCATCACCCCATCACACACCTACCCCATCATTCTATCCATACCCTTTCCAGCATGCCATCCATTATCCCACATATCTCCCCCATCAAATCCCTCTAATTCATCCTCTTGCATAATCTATTTATCCTAATAAGGTTGTACGAACATCCAACAGTCGCTTGAAACATGGGCTCTTAATACCTAGTATGGAACTTGATGCTCGAGTCCTTCATCCATCTCCTTATCGCATATCTTCTAAAATCCCCTTATCCACATTCCTATCCTTAGCCATCTCCTTCCACATGCTATCCAAAAATCCAAAAAGTTCAAAATTAAAAAAAAATCCAAAAAACCCAAAAAAATCCAAAAAGTTCAAAAAATAATTTAAAAAATCCATAAAAGTATAAAAAAAGTATAAAAAGTATAAAAAAATAAAAAAAAAAGTAAAGAGAAATAATTTGTCCAATGGTGAAAACTTTTCAAACAAGCACCTTGGATAAGTACCATGATGAAAACCTGGAAAATAGGCGTCATGTGTCAATCCCCCATCCAGTTTACTTCTGCACTTGGGGGAAACTCCATCCCCTTCATCCATCAACTGCATTCCCTTCACCCATGTCCTCCATCTAACCTATCTTACACATCCTATCTGTCATCCCCCATTTATCCCAATCCCTCCATCCTCCTTGTGATCTTGAATATAGATAGGGGCAAACATATATAGATACTTTGGACACCTCTTGGCATACATCCCCCTCACCCAAGCACTATCCTAATCCTTATCTACATCCCTTTATCTTCCCTGTCCACCCTTCATGCTACCATCAATCTCCTTTCCTTATCCATACATCCTATCCACATCCATCTCACTCTCTTATTTTCCCATCCTTCTATCTTCCATCCCTCCTGCCTCCTCACACGTGACATATCTAGGGTGGTGGCATCTATCTTCCTTTGTGATATAGTCCTTGGAGATGTCATTCATCCCTCATGTCATCCCTATCATCTCCCCATCCTTATCTTCCTATCCCTCCAAGTAATCACTTTCATCTCCCCATCCTTATCTTCCTATCCATCTAAAAAATCCCTTCTATCTCCTCACCCTTATCCCTCTATCCATCCATCATCACACTCCCTTCTATCTTCCAAATCCTTACATTTCCATTGATCCATCAATTAACCTTTTCCCCATCCAAATATGTATCCCTTTATCCATCCATCCTAGCATCTTTCCATCTTCTTATCTTTACCTATCCATCCCTTCATATTTATCCTCATCCCATCTTATAATCCCTTGTTATTGGTATTTGGCTATAGGCTTCTCCCCATGCAACCCAATGCCATCAATCTCATCGTCATCACTCCTACTTCTTTTGTGGATTTTTCCAATCTCCTATCACTTCTCATCACTCATCTCTCCATCATATCATCCTCCCAATTCATTTTGATGATTTCGATAACTATCCCATCCTTGAGCTTCATTTGATCACCATTATCTTATCCAATCCTCCAGGTCTATCCTATCGCATCGTATCGGTTCCATCTTTTTATCAACTTATCCTGGTCATCTCATCATCCTTTATCCATCATTTGTCTTTGATCTTTTTTCGAACTACATTGCCCCTACGCTTTCATGTAGGCAAGGTCAATCATTTGATCTTCCCCAGGGCTTTTGTCTATCCTATCTTTGTCATCTATCATCATCTCCATCGTCCTCTTTCTACTTTTATCCATAGTCTTTTATCAAACTATGAGGGCTCTACGCTTTCACATAAGCAAGGCTAATCTTTGATCAGTCCCTGAGCCCCTAGGTCTATAGGGTGTGTCAGTCTTGTGTCTTGTGTCATGTCATCAAGTATGTCCTTATCTAGTTGGTTCTTCATAAATGAGATCCACTTGTATCATGAGATCCAATCGGTTTTGAATATCTTGCGTCATTTCAATCTTTTAGTTTAGTATCCATCCTCAGTCTCAACAGGATGCATCCTTCCTAACAGACCTCATCAATCCCATCCATCCCCTTTGATCCTATGGCAAAGGATGTTTGAAATTGATTGTGATCATTTGATACTTTTGGCTTTTATTTATCACTTGAGCTCCCTATCACACCTTGTCAAGGCTGCCGTGATCTATCATATTATGGTGTGTTTTGATCAGTTAACATAGGTACATATCTTGATCTTTTTGTTTTGTTGTTGTCTTCTAGGTTGTTCCACATAGTACCTACCAAGATCTCAGAGGTCTTATGTTATGCTGGGGCATTCTTTTGTGCTTGTGGTTATCCCAATGCCTAGCCTGACCAAAGTCTTCATGACTTTGGGGTGTTGGGATAGATTTCTTATCTATTGTGCTTGTTTTATGCATTAGACACTAATCTTCCTTGGTTTACATACCTTGAAACTCGGTGTCTTATGCTATAGCAAAAATTAGTGCTCCGAAAATGGAAAATTGCATTAGGATTGCATTTCATGATCACTTCCATTGCATCACATTTATCCCATCTAAGCATCTTTTCCTCCATCGTTTTCATTCTTTTCATCCATCTCACATCTCAATCCAATACTCATCCCTTAATCTAGCACAAATAATCTAATCACATCCTTTGTCTTGTTCCCAACCTTGCTACAAGCCTTGATCCAATCATCATCATCGTCATCGTCCTCAGGATGTATCCTTCCCTCATCAACAACACTTTCATCATCATCATCAGGATGTATCCTTCCTTATCCTCATGTTTTTTTGGGATGTATCCTTCCCTCATCAACAACACTCATTGGGATATATCATTCCCTATCCTCATGTTGTTTTGGGATATATCATTCCCTCATCGACAACACTCCATCCATCATCAACCCATTTTGACTTGTAGCTTGACTAGGGCAACATCACCTTTATCCTTCAATCCATTTGTGCTTCCAAATCTCATATCACTTATCATCCTCTATTATCCATCACTTTGCATCATTTTCATCATGTCTACTTTCGCATCACCTCATCCATTTCGAGAGAACACCCATGTTCTCTTGAACCCACATGTCCTCTTGAGGGGGCATCCTCAATCCCTAAATTTCATCTTCACCCCCATCATTTTTCTTCTCAGTCACTCCTTTGATGACTGGGGTATCTTTCCCAATCTAGCCATCTTCTTCCGAGTTCTATGTTTTAATATTCTTAGAAATGATGCTACTTTGTAACACCATCTCAAAGAGGGGAAAAATGTAGACATCCAAATTTGGACACTTCCATTTGTCCAAATTTATCCCTTTTCATCTAAACATCCTCTTGTTTGTATTAATTAAGTAATATTGCTATTATTTACTTAATATCCTTAAATTCTTCTAAATCCCTAAGGTATTTAGTTAATAATTAAATACCTTACCCTTTATTCCCCTTTTCCTCAAAAGAATTAAATAAATAATACATTTATTTAATTCCTCACATGTCACATCCTCCATCACTTTTTCTTAATCCTAATCCACCTCTTAATCTCATCATTAGGGATGAGCACATGTCTAATCCTTGATTAGGAAGTGTCACATCCTCCAACTTTTGCAAGTTGGCTTCTAATCTTCATTAGCCACTAATTGTCTTCTAATTAGTGATTAGTCAATCTAATCAATCCCCCTTTAGTCAACTCTCTCTCATTCCCCAAAGAAGTTTTAATTCATTTTTGTCATCCTTGTGTGAATTTAAAATTCACTTTTAGTCTTCCAAGGTTCTCCTCTTCTCCATGTGATCATTGAGAAGTCACATCAATCACATGGGTTAGGAACCTTCCATTATAAGCACCTTGTCTTATCCAAGGTACTTTTTAGCTTCCTTTTTGGAAACCTTGTCTTATCCTTAAGATATCCCCAATCACGTGAATTTAAAATTCACTTTTATTCCTCCAAGGAATCTCCTCTTCTCCATGTGATCATTGAGAGGTCACATCAGTCACATCCCAAGGTACTTGTCCTTCTTCCACATTATTTGTACTCTTTCCATCTCACCATGCCCTTTGGACACTTCATCCTCCACATGGCAAGATGTGAGGACTTGTGAGTCCCCAACTCACCATAGCTCTCCATCTTCACCATGATGGCCCAATCCTGACCGTTGAATTCTCGAGAATTCAACTTCTTCTATCAAAAGGCTTCTCTTCTCATTCATTCAACTTAATCACATTACTCATTTTTCATTTTAAGTTTTCAAACTCTCAAGCATTCATCAAGCACTTCTTTGCATTCAAGCCATTTTGCATACTTACCTTCATTCCACCACTATTGCATGCTTTGAAACTTTCTTTGCATTCATTTACCAAAATACTCACCTTCATCATTTGAATCTCCATCAAATCCTCATCATTTTGCATATAATCCTAGATCATTTTCCATCAAAAGGAGCATACAACCAAGTTTCAATCAAGGGCCAACCAAAGAATCAAAATAGATAAAGGTATAATCACTCTTGTTTTTATCTTTCTTTTATTTGTGTTCAACGTAGGCTAATCTTAAGGTGGTCTTGTGTTCTTTACATTGAATTTTTAGTTTGTATTGCATATTTAAAGGTAAAAAACACTTGCACACATTTCTAAAATGTAGACATCCAAATTTGACCACTCGCACATGGTCAAACTCGTCTACTCTATTCATCTATTTCATCAATATTAATTAAATGATTTATTTAATTAATTTTTACCTTCTGCCTAAGGCTCCTAAAGTGTTTAATTCAACGATTAAATACTTTACCTTACACATTTTCCTCTCTAAATTAAATAAACATATCAATTTATTTAATTTAGTCATTTAACCTCTTTGAATTTAAATCAATTTTAAATTTTTCATTTTTCTCTCTTCTTGTCACATCCTCCATAACCCTCTTCTAATCTAGATTAACTTAATTAATCCATGATTAGGATGTGCACACCTTAATCAATATTAATGTCACATCCTCCATATTCTCCCACTTGTCTCTAATCCCTCATTATTTTTTCTTAATCATGTATTTGCACAACCTTAATCTAATCCCCTTGCTACATTTAGCATACCTTTTTGGTCAACCTTCACATTCTCCATATTTGGCATAGACCCTCTTCCACATGTGAATTTAAAATTCACCTTTTATTCCTCTAAGGATTCTTCTCTTCCTCATGTGATCATTGAAAGGTCACATCAAGTCATATGAAGCCAAAAACCTTTTATTATAGGGACCTTGTTTTATCCACAAGGTACTTTTCAACCTCCCTCATAAGAACTTTGTCTTATCCACAAGGTGCTTATCATATGAATTCAAAATTCATATTTATTCTCCCAACCACCTTATCCACTCCAATCATGTGAATTTTTAATTTCTATTTATTTCTCCAACCACTTTCCTCTTCCCTATGGAGATTTTTTGAGGAATACTAAAATTCCTCATATGCCACTTTCATTCTCACTTGCGGAAAAAAAACTCTTTTTTGAGGAAATCTTCTCCCCTCCCAAGGTACTTTCAAAGTACTTGTGCTTCTTCCACATCACTTGTACCCTTTCCATTTCACCATGTCCTTTGGACATTTCATCCTCCACATGTCAAGATGTGAGGGTTTGTGAGTCCTCAACTCACCATAGCCCTTCATCTTAGCTATGGTGGCTCAATCTTGATGGTTGAATTCTCTGGAGAATTGAATTTCTTCTATAAATACCCCCTTCTCATGCATTCATACACTTTATGCATTTGTAACACCCTTATGCTCTCAAATTTTTAAGCCATCATTAAGCTCTAACACACATGCTCATCTCATACTTAGCCCTCATCCTCTTGCATCCATCTTGCTCACTTTGTCACATACCCACCTTGCATCCATTTTTATCACATTGTCATTAAAGGAGCACACAACCAAGCTTCAATCAAGGGCCAACCAAGAAGATCAACACAGATAAAGGTATATCACTCTTTGTTTCATCTTTTCTTTTATTTGTGCTTAACTTAGGCTAATCTCGAAGTGGTCTTGTATTTTTTACATTGCATCTTAGTTAGTTTTGCATATTTAGAAGTAAAAAACACTTGCACACAATTATATATTAAATTATAAACTTTATTGCATTTTTTAAATCATATATATTATAAATTGTATAACATTTTTTAAACTCATATCTAAAACATATTGGATATCAGATTCAAATAGGATATCCAATTTGAATCAGATATCCAATATGTCTAACACAAAATTTAATGCCTAGGGATTAGCCTCGGGCTAGTTTTGGAATTTGGTTCGGACCTGCCAATCCTAAGAAGTCAACACAAAAAACATGTTTAACAACTTAACTTGCTTTTCCAGACTTCGCCCATGTGGTTGATGACTTTTTTTTAACCCAAAATTGATAAAACAAAAAGGGTTTGTAAAGGAGCTTCTCAATTTTCCACCAATATAAATTTACTTTACTTTGAATCTCATAAATAATTATTATTCATTTTCTATTAGAATTACGACTAAAGTCTTAATTGATAGCCTAATTGAAAAACATCTATAGCTTTCAAACGGTGTTACTTGTTTGAATCTAAAACATGAATCACATTCTATGCTTCGCATACTATAGGATTAAAAAAATAAAAAAAATCATGAAGTTTTGACCAAGTTAAGGTGGTTAGACATACAAGTTTTTATATTTTTTAAAAGTTGTAATAAAAAATTCATAATTAATTATTTACTTGGAAAAAAATTACAAAAAAATATGCATCACATCCAGACATGAGTCCTCTACTTATATCTAAAATCTTATAAAAAAAATATTATCATTTTATTATGGTTAGGTGGTTCAGACAGACACCTACTTATTTTTCTCTGAAATTTAAAGTACCTACTTGCATTGAAATTTCAATTTTTCACCAAATAGATTTTTTTTAAAGCAAACCTAGTAGTTTAGAAACTACATTCAATTTTCCACAGATTCTATTCTTACATATTTTTGAAATAATATAAATAACTTATTCAAATTTTTACGTCAAGTTGCCTAACTCTGATTTTTTTGAATTTTCATTGCCACTTAAGGGCCTATTTTTTTCATGATGATCCTGCACATACCCAAAAGTGGAGAATGAGTAAGCAAATACTCAATAGATCGACCCATTTCATGACATCAATATGAAGAATAAATCAACTTCCATGTGACTGAAATACATCTACAAAATTATAAGATAAGTGGACACAAAGGAACTTGTGTGATTTAACAATGAAGAGAATTGGTCAGTAACCAAATTTTTCCACCCCAATTTGCATTAACTTATTCCATGTTGAGTGTAGACTCATAAACTCATTTGATTTTGAAAAATTCATCGATTGTTTGGAGCATTCAACAATTGTTTCATAATCACAAAAAATTGTGGTTTGTTGTTTGACCAAGTCCAAGACTATTAAAGGTGCTGACCTCTTCAATATCAACTTAAATGATAAAGTAGATTGCAAATTAAAGAATGACAACAAAGACTTATAAATCGACTTATGAATATAGTCATATTCATTTCTAGATTTTACCTATTTAAGTCACCCAAGTTAATCGACTCTTTAGCCATTATATTTGGCATAATAATCAACTACCATTCATTGTTCAAAATAGTCGATTTCAAAGTGAATGATGTTTAAATGTAATCTCCAAAGCAGATATCACTAGCTAATTATTTTCCCATGTAGCAGACTAGTTGAAGGTAGTGATATACTCATTACTTTAAGTGCTAAGTGTATGTAGTATTTATAAATACTCATATGTATGTTCCATGCATTAAAGGCTATCAATGTCTCTAAGTGCTACTTATTACTTATGCACTTCATGCATAAGTATTTTCATTCGAAGTGCTCACTCTAGTGAACTGATCCCTATTCGTGGCATATGCTAGTTGGTCTTCCAAGTATATAAATATATATACTTATGCTTCCATATATAATTTTTCCTTCAATATATAACATACTCTTCTTATAAGGTTGGGCATACCCAACACTACTCATAGTTTCATTTCGAAAACTAAACAATATCATGGGTGGCGCCATTCTATGTGCCCCATGTGTTATTCTCAAATTAGCATTTATAAGATGTTTTGACATATATATATACTTTTATTAACCAAACCCTTATTTTCTACATATAATATATTCTTACATTTATACGTACATATATATACTTTTATTAACCAAACCCATATTTTCTATATATAATATATTCTTACATTTATACACACACAATATATATATATATATGTATACATATATATTCGATAAGATAATTAATACTATGCGAATGTTAATGAAGGTTCACATATATTTAGTAGCCTTTTAAATATAAAAGTAATTATGTATAGATATATACATATACTAATATATGAGTATATTCATTTGCATGAATGTACTAACATACTTATACATAAGTATATGTATATACATATTTTGTTACTTTTACATTCAAACTCAAATATATATAACCTTCATATATTCGTTGGTCATCAATTATATATACCGAATGCATATACACATACATGTGTTTGTGATATGCGCCCAACCGACATCTCTATGCATATGAAGTATTTGTGCATGGTATATGAAAGTATTCCTACCTTCATATGGACATGCATGTTCACATTCATTATGTATGAGTGTTGTTTCCATACACACACATATATACACATTCTTATATATAATTGTTGATTGATACAAACACATTATGATCAAGAGACTCAATCAACCATACAATCAAGCACAATAAGATAAGGAAGGAACTCACAAGCTCAAACAGATAAACATCATCCAAACATGCATTCAATATTAATCAAGACCCTTACTAATGCAATTACATTACGCTAAGGATGACTTACCTACTTTCCACAAACTGACTCAACTTAATCACTCTAATGTGGTGTGTGCATGCTCAGATAGTCTACATTACTGGTTACCTGACCAAGATCTTCTCCCGAGTGATACTTCCCCTCCACTTGGAGGAATGGAACACATACTTGCATCCACTAACACATGCACACAGTAGTCAATTGTTCACGAGATATGCAGTATACATAAACATCTCCAAAGTTAGAATAATAATTCAATAACCATGGATGAAATATTTCCCCATGAAATAATATCAACTAAGATAACATCAAATGAGATAACATTCATATTGATAACAAGGTACGAGCACAATTTATTCATCTTCAGAATTCACATTACATTCACATTTTACCCTACATAGTAATAGTAAATAGTAATTACACAATTGGGGTGTAACAATCCTTGATTTTACAACCCAAAATTTTAACTATTTTGTGCTACTTATAAATTCAGGTATATTAATGAAGTACAATTAGCTCTTATTCAAAATGACTTTATGGCTTGAGACCTCTTCATAATTAGCCAATAAATTTTTCATATCCTTAATTTCCAACATTGCTTTGGATGAAGATGTATTTTCTATGTAGGTCACATACAGGTTTTCCCCTTTCATAGAGTTGATTAGTGCTTATCATTTTATTTAAATTTAATCATCTTACTTGTTAATGAGCTTCATATTGATCCCATCTCCCACATGACTTGTGATAGTGATGAGCATGCACCTAGTAAGGCCTTGTCTTATGTTATTGATGTACACCTTGTTATGTTGAGAGACATTATACATTTGTATTAAATGGATGTGAAGAATTCTTGTACATAAAACTCCCCCTTAAATCAAGGTATCAACAATAAATCATTGTCTTTAATGTTTTGAGTTTTATATTTTTGGAAATATAAGTGAAGATTAAAGTTTTTCTTGAAAAAATAAATCAAAAAATAAAATATAAAAGTGTTTTTTTAAGGATTTATAATAGAAAGATATCAGGATAAATTGTAAAAAATATTAATAACATGGTAAGTTTTTACTTTAATTTATTGTTTTGGGTTTTATATTGATAAATAATTTAATATTCAATTTCAAATAAAAATAGAAACTCAAATTATTATTTTTTTTGTCTAAATTATTTACCATATCTATACAAATATTTCCACCATAATTATTCCCTTGTTTTACACACCTCATTATTAAAAAATCAAATATGTCACTTTGAACAATAATAAAAAAATTAAGAAAATATTTAAATATTTCATTCTTTCTTTACAATTAAATTGTAATCAATACATAAAGTGTAATAGACATCTCAAGAAGGATATCTCTTGGCATATTTTATATAATTCTTTTAAAGATATATATGATAGTGATAAATATTGATGAAGTGCCTTCTCTATTTATACATGATGTTATTATATCTTATTGTGATGTTCTTATTACATATTATGATGACTCATGTCTCTCTTGCATTATCAAATATTCATATTATTTTGATGTTAGATTATGATAATGAATATAAAAATAACCATACAATCAATATTATAATAATTGTTGATACAACCATTCTTGTTTATTGGATAATGGTTAATGTTAATTTTTTAAAGACTAGCTCTTGCATCAGAAGGGGTGCAAGGGTTATGCTGATAGAAAAGTATATTAAAGTTAAGATGTTAAGGAGGCATATTCTTTATTGTTATTGATGTCAACCCCAACTACACCATATACAAGGAGTCTGAAAAATATGCTCTTTCCATACACATGTCTATTGGAATTCATATATATATATATATATATATCAGGGCAATTTATTAGTGCAATTATCTAGACCCCAATCCTAAAGATGAATAGTAATCTAATTTTCTTCAAAATCTTGGATGTATAAAGAACTTTTTTTAGCAAATCTTATTGGTAAGAAACCTTCCACAAACTCTTAGATTAATTCAAATGGACATGCTAAGCACCCAATGTTAGAACCATTATAATTCAAATTAGCTTTAGCTCTAGCATTGCCAATTTTCTCTCTAACTACAAATAACTCAATCTGCCTATATGCTTTGTTTGTGCCTTTAATCATACTAAATTTCTGCCCTTGGCAACTTAGCAATATTGTTTTCTGATATTAATATCCATTCAAACTCAAACCTTTCATTTATAAAATCTTAAAGTGACATCTTTATTTCAATATTTTCTCAAATTTTCATGATCATATACTAGCACATTGGAATTTTCATGGTTAATATAGTTGATGGCTTATGCTAATAAGAAAAACTCATGGCATGTTCAACATAAATTATATTCTCACCTAAGTGTGTAATTGTGCAAAATTTATATGATTAGTGACCATAATGTGTACAATTAGATAAATGAAAAGAATAAGATAAAACACGTGAATATTAGTATTTTAATTTGTCTTTTGCAAGACAATACAAACAAAACAATATATAAAATATTTTATCTATAAATTACAAGGGATAAACTCAATGATTTATAAGCAAATCTAAACTCAGCCCAGCGGCCCAGCAACCCATGCCTTGGGTACCTGGGGCTAGCTGAGGCGAGACTAGCCCCTACAAATAGACGCCATATCCTACATACATACCCACCAATCAACCATGAGAATGGGGTGTTGAACCCAAAAAGTATGGGAAGCAAACCCACGGCCATAGGTAGGAAAGGATGAGTCTGCATTGAAAGGAAATCCTTTGTCTAAGATGTATTACTAAAAGCCAATGATACTAAAAGAATTTTGTTTGGCTGAGAATGAAGAACGTAGTGTACTGTCATCAGAAAATTCATCACATGGATTAACAAGTTGCACACTATTTCTCCCTCAAGTTGATTGGGGATGCAATCCTGAACTTTTTAGACTTTCCTGGCTATCAGGTGTTCGAGGAAATTGGGAAGGTGAAGCACTTTTAGAACTGAATATCTGAAGACTCCGATTCAAACTTTCCACCAGAAGTTAAAGACAAGAAAAAATGATCCAGCTGCGTATATGGGTTTCAAAAAATAACTCACTAAAACCACGGCAAGTGACTTACCTCAAGACTTTAAAACCCATGACTTGAGGGGTAAGTATATAGCCCTTAAACTGAAAAAAATTGGTCAATCCAAATACAAGCTGAATGGGGTTGAATGAGATGAGCTTAAGGAGTAAATGTATAGATCTTTCATAACGAAGCATTTCCAACTCATTGGGTATACTGTATCTCAATGAATGAGTCTGGGATCCCTGATCATCCCGACTAAGCTGAGAATTACATAAAATTTAAAAATAAAAATAAAATAAAAAACTCCCATGAGCTCATGTTGTGAAACGTAAGCTCATATGAGTTGTTTTCTCGAATGATAAGCTCATGCAGTGAAACATAACAGCTTTCATTGTGGAGCCCCTGATTGACAGCCCCAAAATATATGAGAAAGTGTAGGTCATGGACATCAAAACTGAAGCCCAAAATTAAACAAGTTCAGTGGCAATCATTATTTCCAAAGAGAGCAAGGGTAAGAAATCAGAGACCTGGACATCAGCCAAGATAAAGTGCAGATAATGGTAATCGAAGCCAATGACCAAAAGAAAAGAATTTAGCCCCAAATTGGGGCCTGCAGGCCAGAGAAGATGGATTTATCTGGTGTGTATTCTGCTGCAACTGTTGTGAATGTGAATTTGTCTGTACGTTATGCAATCTATTTATGTTCAGCGGTTGTGATAAATCTGCATTATGTTTCCGAACAGCAAACAACCAAAAAATTCGTTTGACAGGGGAGTTGTTTCCAACCTAAACCTCTTAAAAATATAGCTACACTTCATAGTATGCCTAATCGTGATGATAAACTAAATAATAACCTTTGTTGCGAAATTCATTTTTGACAATAATTTTGGGTTTAGAGTTGTTCGGCCTTTTCTGTTTTGAGAAAGCCTCCAAAAATAGGCGTATGCCGCTCTGGGTGGCCAAGACACGGTATTCTTTAGTAAAAGGCGAAAGAATAGTTCGCTCTGTATTCACCACGCGGCTCCGTGCTTTCTTCCACCGCGGCATATTAACAGACATCCATTCCACCTGATTTCAATCCCCTACTCAATGTGGGAATAAAGTACGAATATGACAAAAACAAAAAGTTCTACGTCGCACTCGACAACACAGGCAGCACACTTTTTGAGAGTTTCCGAGTAACGTTCTTTCTATGCAGCCCACCTGTGCCTCTTTTTTCCGCCAGTTATTTTTAAAGGTTAAATTTTCAGAGTTAATTAAAATTACAGTCCGTAGCATCGACGCGGGGATAGCTCAGTTGGGAGAGCGTCAGACTGAAGATCTGAAGGTCGCGTGTTCGATCCACGCTCACCGCATGCGTATTTGAGATCTGTTAATTAATTATTTTGTTCGAATCATTGGGCTAATAGCCGAATTTAATTCATGGGAATCTAACATTCTATTTTACTTTTGAAAAATGAGTGTGGCTTAATTGTTCCAATATTGTTCAACCATTCCTGAATTTAAGCAATCAGCTCTAACTTCAGCCAACGACTGGTAAATCTGATTCCCTTGTTGCTACTGCTGGATCCACAATGCTTCCTTCCAATATTTACAGTACGGTGTAGTAGTTTTTAATTTTTGTTTGTTAGCCGAAAGATTTGCAATTCCATAAAGGTCCTTATCCTAACCTCATTTCACAGTGAACAATATTGGAACAATTAAGACATACTTATTTTTTAAAAGTAAAATAGAATGTTCGACTCCCTTGAATTAAATAGACAATTAGCAGACCCCAATGATCCGAACAAAATGGTCAATTTACAGATCCCATTTACGCATTTACCGACTCCTGATTGAACTTCAAACTTCCATTCACCAGCTGGCCCGTCTAGCTCAGTTGGTAGAGCGCAAGGCTCTTAACCTTGTGGTCGTGGGTTCGAGCCCCACGGTGGGCGGTTTTTGGTCCTCGTTTTCGTGCAATACCCGTGTTTTCAGTCGGTTGATGTTTGTCACCTTACTAAAAGAAATTTGAAAAAATAAAATGTAAAGATTTCACCAATGTTTAGCTTGTAGATTAATTAGTGGGAAATACCATTTAATGAAAACTTGGCAAAATGAAAAATATAAATAAAAAAAATCAATATTTATATTTATAGTTTTTCATGTAAACTTGTCAAAAATGAAAAAGTATAAATAAAAAAATTACAATATTTAAAAAGGATATTTATATTTATAGTTTTTCATGTAGACAATTTTGAAAAAATAAAATGTAAAAATTTCGCCGATGTTTAGCTTTTAGATTAATTAGTGGGAGGAGCCATTTAATGAAAACTTGTCAAAAATGAAAAAGTATAAATAAAAAAAATCACAATATTTAAAAAGGATATTTATATTTATAGTATTTCATGTAGATAAATTATTAGTTATGTATATAGAAGTTTGAAGATCTTAATTTTTATAAATTAGAAGAAAATTTCAGATAATAGTGATGGTCGAAATTTGTGCTTGTCATTCTAGTTTGTAGCTGGAGATGTTAAAGTAAAGTGTTTATCTAATACATGCATATTAAGCACTAGCCAATGTAATGTTAATAAATTTTAATTTTCTTATATAAATTTTAAAGCTCTCTCCAATTTGCAATAATCATACGTATTTGTTTGCTCTATATTGTGAAGACTAAATCCATTGTTGAGTTAGGAAAGGAATGAAATGTGGATTGTGTTATACTTTCATATTAAGGACATGGACCCTACAATGAGCTCATATTTTCCATGTGGCTTTAAGTCATAATTTATGTTAGTTGGTCCTAGTTCATAATTTCAAAGTGACTCAAGTGATAATTTAAGTTCCTTTATGCTTATAACTTATAACTACCTAGGATGTTATAAGCAAGAAAGTGCTATCATTGTAAACAATCTTTTTTACAAACGAGTAGATCTATTAAGGGCTTCTTCTTCTTCTTTTTAATGAAATAACTATTTTTGCAATAAAGTGAAGATGTCTTGAAAGATTTTGTGTTGTGAGAAAACTCTATCATTTATATTCTTTGTTTGTTTTTTTTTTTTTTTTTAAATAAATTGTAGGGCTATATTGCATGTTGTTTGATGAAAAAGTTTTACCTCCATTTAGTTCCCTTTATCATTCCAAGTAAATATTTGATATTCTACAACATAGCCAAAGGGGGAAAATGTATCATTATTGAGCTATACTTATTGTTGTTTTATTGTTAAGAATGCATGTGGTTGGATGCTTTTCTTAATATCCAATCTTTTTATTGTATTTTCTATCATTTGTGGATTTTCTAGTGGCTTTGAGTAAAGGGAAACCTCCCTTGATAATAGATGGGGATTGAATCCTACATAGTTTTCCTAACCAATTTTTGAAGGTAGATTTTAGGGATAACAAAAACTAGGCTATGTGTTGCCCACAAAAATATTTTGTAGATGTGATCGTCATTCCTTTCTACCCTCCTGTATTTTGTAAGTATTTCTAACTTGAAACTTGATCGATCATTAACAACCTTCAAAGTGTGTAGCAACTACTATTTTATCTTTATCACTACATTAGTGATAAATAGCCACAACCCAACCATATTACAAGTGTCATAAAGGTGTCATTGAAACAACACTAGGTATAATTTATCAACAATTATATTTCATTATAAGACAATAATTGCCAAAAAAACTATAAAAAAAATAATACTAAAATGTATGAATCAATCAAATGGAAACATATTTTCTAATATTTATTAGAAACATTTAACACCTAAATTAAGCATTAATGTTTGAAAATGATATGTTGATGAAGAGTGCTCTATTGATAAGGAGGTATTTTTCACAACACATCAAATTATGATATTTCTAGATCAAGATTCAACCATGTAATTTTTCAAGTCAAACTCAATGACCCATGTTTCATGAGTAGTGATTCACAAGAACCCATCTCTCATGATACTGAATGGTCCACTTAGCACTCATAGCATCTACCTCTATGAGCATCACCTAGATGCAATGAGTGCTAAGTGGACC
>VDFB02075321.1:221552235-221659166 GCA_007258455.2 Sequoia sempervirens | reverse complement strand
TACCACAACCCTGTCAAGACAGCTAATTTTCTGACCCAAAATTTAAGGTTGTTTTTTAATACCAACAAAAGCATTGGTAAGAGCATGACTAGGGTACAAACCCTAGGCCTTCGTAGAAACATAAAAAATAACTCTAGCGGATTAGTGAGGTTGCAATACTAGAAAGATTGAGACATTGTAGCCAATAACAAAATCTTGCAATCTAAAGATTGTAGCCAATAACAAGCACACTATATAGCTCAGTGACATTTGTAAATTCAATCTATGGTAAGAAGAATGACAGTCACTTGAGGTGTGATAGTCAAAAAGAGGCTGAGCAATGACAAGATAATAAAGCTCAAACTTTGCATAGTAAAGTGGAGATTTTAACAGTGAGTTTCCTTACCCCCTTGCTGACCTTAAGGGTTTTTCAAATGCTTTTGGCAGTGTTAGACAAGGCAGATGCAATTAGGGAATGACTATCCAAATGAAGCAACATTGGTAATCACAAGTTCAATGTTTCTTCTTAGCCATTGTATAATGGAGGTAGTGGATTGCATGTTTGAGCAGTGTTTTGAGACTCATCAAAGATGGAAGAATAGTGAATAATACCTTGTGGACTGTCAAGTAGTGACAATAAGGTTGAAGGATCTTAAGACCTACAATACTATGAAACAATGAGTCCCATGTATTAAGTACGTAGGAAGTCTATAGGGCATAGTTTGATTTTATAGAAGGATGCTCATGAAAGGAATCTTCAAGTGACAATGAGTGAGTTGTTTGAGATTGTAGCTAAGGGTGCAATATCCAATCTTAGAGGCGGTTAGAAAAGTAGTAAATGTGCAAGAAAATCAAATCGTACACAAAAAATAATTCATAATGTTATCTTGCATAATGCCTTGAGTTTGAAGACAAAAATCTCATTGTATCTTGATGAAAGTAGTGACCTTAATGGTCAATCATTGGAAACCATGATTTTAAAACATGCTATTGTGCTTATGGAGGCGGTATTTTAAGCAAGGCAGTGATTGGTGGTTTGGAACAATGGCAGGTATGAAGAACTTGCTTTATATGCATATTATGCAGTCTAGCTTAAGATAACATTCTTAGCTTAAGATAACATTCTTAGAAGAGATTGAAGGTGGATTATGGAACTCAAGGCTTACCATGATAAGGATTAAAGCAAAGATTAAGATCTATTTAAAAGCCACTATCATGAAGATATTAAAGATGTCACATGTGAAACCCTAGCAGCTAGAGTAATGAATACGGTGCCAAAGAGGATAGTGCGTTGGGGAAAATTTAGGAGATCTCCACATTATCTAATCACAGGAAAATACATCATTTTTTTTAAATTAAAAGAAATCATTCTAAACCCTATATAGGATACATTGATACTTCAAAAGCATCTGATTTATTTTTTTAAATTAAAAGAAATCATTCTAAACCCTATATAAGATACATTGACACTTCAAAAGCATATGAAGGAATTTGAGATTATGCAAATATATGTCAATTAAATACCCGGATTACAAATAGTAGCATGAACAATGTAACCCTTGTTGAGCAGAGCAGGAATGAGATAAGCATCAATGAATCCTATACCTCCTATCACGCACATCTCCTTACCATTCTCTACCATTCTTTACTAAAACACTTCTCTATTTTGGTGGGCCACGCCTAAAAATAAGGTTTCGAAGAAGGTTTTAGAGTATGTTTATTAAAATGAAAACTCCATTTTGGTGGGCTATGCCTGAAAATAAGATTTCGACAAAAGTTTTAGAGTATGTTTATTAAAGTTTTAGAGTATTTTGGCGGGCTATATTCTTGATTCCTTAAATGATTTATTCAAATGGATTGTGACTAAATAAATGATTAACTATTTAGTCATTTTTATTGTATGACTAAATATTTTTTAGTCAACGACCAAATTAGTCATGTATTTACTCATTTATAGCCGAGTTGCAAAAAATGAGTAGAATTTAGTCATTTTTAGTTGTTGTGACTAAAATTTTTAGTCACCTAGTCATTTATTTTCCAAATTCTACTAGTGATTGAAAGCTTGTTCCGCATTGTGACACTTCAAGTCAAGTAGGTGTGGATTTTCTTATTTTCATGGATTATATATTAAAAAAAATTAAAATTTTGAAGTTTGTGTGTATGTAAAAGAGGTGTTTTAGTAAGGTATATTAGATTATGTTCATTTGAAATCCCTTAGAAATTAGATTTTTCTATTTGTAATTGAAAATATTCTTCCTTGAAATGTTGCTTCAAAGCATTCTAAAACACTTACTATTGAAAAGCTTCTTTACTTTTGATATTTGCTTCCAAGTGTTCTTTACAATCATTTGTCCAAAAAAATTGTATTGCTTAATAGAAAACTTGAAATCAAAAGTTTAATTATAAAGAACATAGTATTCCTTCTCCCTATGAAATGTTTCCCATAAGACTTTATTTCTAGCCCTTCAAGATTTGTTCAAAATAGATCATAAGATGCACCAAGAATTATTTCAATGGATATTGGATTCCCAAAAAACAAACACATTAGAAAATACAAACAAAATTTAAAAGACAAAGGAAAAAGAAGCAATCTATTATTCTTTGTATATTACAAGATTTCCTTTGAAAAGAAGTATTTATTGAGTTTTTCTTTTTGAAAAAGAGGGAATATCTTTATTTGTTGCTTATATAATTGTCTTATTTTCAAATGTTATTTTTCATATAAGCTTCTATTCTATTTAGCTCTCAAATTATATTAAATCAGCTAGAGTAATTTAATCATTTTATTGTGGTTAATTAATTAACTATTAAACTAGGAATGTAGCTAGTTGACAAGGCAAGGGGCCGATAGAGGAAGGAATTTGAAACTTGATGAAGGATGATTGGGGATTTTCCATCTATTTAGAGTAAGAGATCAAGAATTGGAGCACATGTTTGTGGGTTCTAAGAATTTGGAAGTCGGTAAAGGAGATGGATGGTGTGCCATATATGGGGATAAGTAATTCTATGACCAACTCCTCATTAGATCCTAAATATTTGTAAGGAAGGAGGAACATGTTTGATGCAACCTAGTCTTTGAGTTGCACTTCATTGTTGTCCAATATGGCTAACTCTTATCTCCTACAAAATGATATCCAAAATGTGAAGCATTAAGAGGAGGTCTATTTCAACTATTTTATCAATTGCATGCACACCCTAAAGTAGCACCAAGGTTGATCACACTAGTCTATTGAAGATACTGTGAAGGCACTAAAGTTTAGTCTCCCCCTAATGCTACTATTGATGTTTTAATATGTTACAAAGATTAAGAATTAGAGTGTCTATTAAATGTAAAAAAATTATGAGTGTTTGGTGGGGCATATGTAATTTTCCTCTCCCCCACATACTGTCGAATGTGATACATGTGAGTAAGACTAGTTAATTGATTGATATGAGGGGGTTGTAGTAATTTTCCCCCTCTAGGGTCCTTTGGGAATAAATTGTTGATTGTCTATCTATTTTTTCTTCTTGGTGCTTTACTTATAGTTTAAAAGTATCAAGTTTCAATTGATTTATAGATTTTGTCATTGTATTTGATTTCATCCTAGTAGTATGTTCATGGTCGATGGGAGAAATTAAATATATATAGTATGGTCGTGGTACCCTTGTTTTGGATCCTAATTATAGTAAGATATTCTTAAGTAATTGGAGGGCAAAGGTGGTCATTTTTTATACTTTAGCATGATGTTCATATCTAGAGATAATTTAAATTTTGATGGATTTTGTGAACACCTTGTTACCAACAACCTAAGCTTTAATGCTCCCTTTTTGTAACCCTTGGGTGTCCAACCTAGGCTTACTAGCAAAAAATAAAATAAAATTATTGGATTAGTTATATACTTTTATTTTTTCTTTCAAAATATGAAACCCAACAAATGAAAGTTATTTGTTTATTTCAATTTAATTAATTATTCATGCATGATTAATTTTGATTGAATATTTAATTAATTTTATCAAAGTTAAAAGAAGTAATATAATTAACTCAATTAAATTAATAATATTAATTAATTAGAATAGTCAATTAATTTTAAAATAATTGAGAACTCCAAAAATATTATATGCATCAGTTAACTTGGATTTATTTCTTGCATATTTTAAAATCCAAAACAAGTAAAATTAATTTACAACAAAAATCAAAATGATTGAACATTCACTAATCTAATTGAACAACAAAGTGACCAAGGATAAATCACTCAAACTTGAACAAGCATTAAAATGAATTAGCTTGCCTTCTTTGATTTCAAGGACCACATTTGATTTCATTGCACATGTGGCTTGAGTTAAGGTGATAAAAAATAATTTGGAAAATATATGTAATAGAAAATAGTGATAAAAAATAGTATTTAGATGTGAGGATGGATGCTTGATATCTTGCAAAACTATATTAGAAACAAACTACACCATGGGTGCAAAAGTGTCTAGGATCATATTGCAGGTGTGGCAAAGTCAATGAATTGTATCGGTATTCAAAATTAGAAGTAGAATCAACACAAGTTTCATTTGTTCTTTCAACAAGTATTGATCTTTGCTTAGGACCTAGGAAAACTCAAATGTGCATTAGAAAGTCTATAAATAAGGCTTGTATATGATCATTAAAATCATTGATGTTTGGAGGATTGAAAATTATTGTATTTTTATGTTAATTATAAGAAAAATAATAAAATTAGAAAGCAAGACCATCCACTTGTTGTATATATCTTTGCTATTAATAAAGGAAGATAGTCAAAGCAAATTTCCACTACCAAAGAAACTAATTGTTTTCTTCACATTGGAGGTTTTCCTAGATAAATTTGTTTATCTTGAGCTTTTCTTTAATATTATTCAATGTTAACACAATACTCTTTTCTCTAAATAATCTATACTTATATTTTCAAGAAAGTAGAATGTAGTCAAATTTTGATTGTTTCTAAATTCATTAAGTTAACATTTTATAAATGAATTTTAGTATCAATGCAGCTTGATTTTATAAATTTTTGGAATCTTTTACTTGTTAGAAGCAAGATGTCAAAGTAAATCCATGGAGGGTTTGATTGCTTTGGTGGCATCACTCAAAGGCCACATAAGAGGCGGATCATTAGAAAATCAAGAATGGATGAGGCAATGTTGATGTTGACAACAAGAGCACATGAGTAGGCAGCAACGATAAAGTAGAAGAACAAAATTTCACTAATGAGTTGGTTAAAATTATGACAAAAAATCTGTTATTATTGAAGATGATATGAAATAAGAAGTTTTTTTAAATGAACCCAATATAGAAGAAAACAATGTGATGCAAAAGCATTTAGGTTCACTAGCAATCCTCATTAACTAAAAATATTTCCTAGTTTTGTTGTTGTTTATTTCTTCCTTGTAGTTTTTGCTTGCAAGATTTGGTGACCTATTTTCAAATCATTCCTATGGCCCACTAAATGTCTCACCTTGTTAAAGATCCAAATGGGTGTCCATGTTTTGAATTTGATGAAGTTCTAATTGATTTAGAGCAAGTTTTGGAGTTGCAGAATTTTAGCCCCTATCTAGATTATGAGACTTTGCTAATGAACTAGATGTCTATTGGATCCTCGCAAGTCCCTTCAAAATTCAATCCCTTGTCAAAGTTGTATTGAAATAACTTGCACAATAGAAGAATATTATAGGAAATATGTTACAAATACTTGATAATAACTGAGAATAACTTAAGGGGGAAACCTCCAAATATCTCCAATGAGAACACAATTCACAATATGATGATGAAATAAGATTCACTATCTCCTATATATACCTTATTTATGCCTAGGATATCACCCAAGCTCACTTAGATAACCCTATATAAGCCCTAGGTTGACCTAATTAACTAAATAACAATATAACAATGATAATATGACCTAATTAAGAGTTAAGATAGTCACAAGCCGACTATTCATAACCCTATGTACTCTAATATTAAGGCCATAACATGCCCCCCTCTTCAAAGAAGAATTATCCTTAATGCTAGAAGAAATTTTGGATGCTTCTAAATTAACTCGTTGTCCTCCCATGTGGCATCTTCAATTGGTAAATTCTTCCATTGGATGAGATATTGAGTGAGTGTTTTGGTCCTTAGCTTCCTTGTGCAGT
This sequence comes from Sequoia sempervirens, assembly GCA_007258455.2. Lineage (NCBI taxonomy): Eukaryota > Viridiplantae > Streptophyta > Pinopsida > Cupressales > Cupressaceae > Sequoia > Sequoia sempervirens. The sequence continues at coordinate 221,653,055 of VDFB02075321.1, read as the reverse complement.
TCTGAATAATAAACTGTAGTTCCAATATGATTCTTCCATCTTCATTGAGCTCGAGTAATATTGTTTGAGTAGGGATATATTCCCAATTTCCTTCTTCAAACAAGAAACATGAAAAATTAGATGTATCTTTGTTGTTGATGGAAATTCAAGATTGTAGACAACACTACCTATCTTTTCCATGATTTGATATGGGCCATAATATTTTAGAGAAAACTTGTTATTATTTGTCTATTGCTTAAGTGACATTTGCTTGTAAGGTTGCAATCTCAAGAAAACCCAATCCCCAACTTCTAAACTTTTTAAACTGCGATGGTTCTCTTGCTGCTTCATTCGATTTTGCATCATGGATAGATTCTATTTAAGTCATGAAAGTACTTGTTAATGAAGCATGTGGTCTTCCATAGCATGAACTTTTGGTGACACCTTCAACAATGATGTGATGGAAGGAGGATGATATCCATGCAATGACATAAACAGAGATATTTTTTATGAACTATGGAAGGAAGTGGTATACCACCATTCTGCTAGTGGTAACCAATATACCCATTGAAACTATTTACTTAAAGTGAAACAATGTAGATATCCTTCCAAACACTTATTAACAACCTTTGTTTTCCCATAAAATTGAGGATGGTATGAAGAACTATGAGCCAATTGAGTACCTAAACATTTGAATAAATCTATCCAAAACTTACTAGTAAAGATAGGATCATAGTCACTAAAAATAACCTTAGATATACCATGTAGCTTTTGAATATTCTCCAAAAATGTTTTTTTATTGTACTTGTTGCAAAAGGATGTGATAATGCAATAAAATATGCATATTTAGTGAGGTGGTCCATTACCATGATGAAATTATTAACATTAGATCTTGGAATCCTTGTGATGAAGTCCATGGAGACCTCTCCCAAATGTTTTCCAAGAATAACTAAGGGTTTCAAGAGACCAAGTATCTTAATTAAATCAAAAATTCTACCACAAATTTTTGAACATCCCCTTTTAGCCCTTCCCAAAAGAAGTCTTTCTTGACCCAAGTATATATCTTCAAAAATATTGAATGACCACCAACTAGAGACTCATGAAGCTTTACAAGAATATTTTGTTTGAGAGAAGAATTCTTGCAAATATATAATCACTCTTTATATGATAAAGTATCTCCCTTCCAACAAAACTTATCTAAACTACTAGGATCACTTTGTAATTTTTGAATGAGATTACTTGTAGCAACATCATTTTGTCACTTTGTTTTGGCTTCTACTACCCAATATTCTTGTAATATTAAGGGAAGAATGGAGTTGTTTCTGCCTGTCAGTGTTAGGGTTGCAACAACTCTTTTTTCACAAAGTCGCGGGGGGCGAGGATCAGAGTTCTAGGCAGAAGTCATCAAGGCAGAAAACAAGGGAAAGCACAGTGTGAGGTGGACGTTGTGACGAGCTGGGCTCCAAAGGGAATGATGGGGGAAGTTGGGCAGAGGGTGAGAAATCCCGTTTGGAGCCTCACCACCAAGTGATGGGAAAAACAACTGAAGTTGTTATGACCAACAAATTGTTGGTTCTCTTGCAGGAGGAGCTTGAGGATGAGGTATTGCACAATGTTAAAGTGTTTTCACATTTAGGACTGATAGGATGATTCAGGGGTTTTTGGCCTTGTCTATGTGATTTACATAAATGGATTTCTAAGCACTGGGAACCTATTGTAGACGGTTGTGTCCAAATCTACCCAGATGCAAGAGGATATTTTATTGTTGTTTTTGAAACTGTGGCTGATGGAAATAAAGTTTTGTGTGATTACTTCTGGAATTGGGAGGAGAAATTTGCACTATCCTTGAAGCCTTGGCATCTGACTTTCAACCCTGCAATAGAGACTTTTGATAAAGTTCCTCTGTGGGTAAGACTCCCAAACTTACCTCTCCATTTTTGGTTTGAGTCTTGCTTAGAGGCTATAGGAAATTCTTTAGGGGATTTTTTGATGATTGATGAGGGTTCTTCAAATATTTTGCACTCCACCTATGCTCGAATTTTGGTGGAGATGGAAGTATCAAAGACACTCCCAGAAGAGGTCTCAATTAAAACCTCCAAAGGATGTTGGGTACAACCCTTGGATTATGAAGGGGTACCATTTCAATGTAGGAGATTCTTCTAGACTGGACATATTGTTGCACAATGTGCAAAGCACAGATGGTCCAAACTAGCTACTTAGTGGCAGGATGTCTCACACAAACATTATGCAGTGGAGAAACAAAGTGGGAGTAAGGAAGAGCAAGACAAGAACACCTCTCAAGTAGTGGGAAACTCTGAACTACCTCGGTCAAATAGGGATTCAGATCAGCTTGGGGGGTTGGGTCATGTTGAGGTGTCCATCTCAAACGGTGTTGATATAGGGAGAGCTAATGAAGGTGAAGCAAAGCAAAATCATCATGGTGCTAAAACTCTGGAATGTATGGAGAAATCAGGCCTGGCAAAGGCACAGGAAAAAGGGGAGAGTAATGGAGAGGTAGAAGGTCGGAATGGGAAAGCAATGGTTGAAGAATATGAAGACACATGAATGGAACATGATACATTTGAGGTATGGCAAAAGTGTTGGAATCAAGGAACACTGAGAGGGGGGTGAATCAGTGTTCTGCAAAATTTAACTTTATTAACTTGATCTTTAAACCACTTATAACATTGAACCAAAAGAAAGATGTAAGAACACAAGACAACAACACCATAACACAAGGATTTTTTTATGTGGAAACCCTATTAGGGGAAAAACCACGGTGGAGTCTAATCCACAATATGAGTATACTCAAAATAAGTGTTTACAATTGGGGAATGCACATGCATTCAAGCACACTACCTAGAGCTCATTGATCAAATACAAAAAGTCTTACTACCCAAAAGAAGACTCACTATCTTACAGTCATAGATAGACAGCTGGAGTGGATGAACTATGAAATAGCATATGATAATGCCTGATTATAGTTTGAGTTAAGCACATTGACAACATTCTTCACCTTTTGTCTGATTTTGCTTCAAACTTTGTCTGCTTTAATTCGAATCACCAATCTTTATTCTACTCAATTGAACTACGCACAGTCGATCAATAATCCTTCTGAATTTCACTTCACATCACATCACATCTCAAAATGATAAGAATAATTGATTATATATATCTACAACAAGAGATTACATCAACTGCATGTTGGCTTTAACAAAATATGAAATGTGCACAAACTGTCAGCTCAATCCATAAATAATTATCAATGCTAACCAACAAATGTAGGCCAAAACATAGTGAAGACCCAAAACAAAATGCGCAAACATGAAACACCTTAAACAATTATTCCTCAAATATCCGCAACATGCTACACTCATCTAGTCGGCCTTTCTACACTGTTAGATTGAAAATCAATAAACCAGATCTTCTAACTTGCACAACAATCAATACGAAGCTCTATGATTCAAAGATAAGATAATTTATACATCAAAAGACCTTCCCTGAGATCCACAACAAAAAATGATAACAAAAATTTACATATAAGTCAATGTACACAACTCTATCGGATGCCCTGTTTAGCTTTGACAGTTAACACATATCTTCAATCTGACTTCCAGTATAAGAAAATATTGAAGTGCGGATGGGATTACTGACTAGGGTTTCCATCAATGACAACACTAGATGACTTGCGTAGTGTCTCTTTCCAATAATCTCCCCTTTGGCATTGATGGCAACACTTAGTGAAAAATGACTAAGTGTCAAAATCAGTACCAACATGAATACACTACAATCCTCAAAACTTCAAAAAAAATTTAATTAGAACTCCCCCTAAGATGAATATGAAAATTTTCACTGTCCCATACTCCCCCTTTGGCATCAATGGTAAAGGCAGGAATCCACATACCAAAAATAATACAAAACAATATATGTACAAACATGCTTCTCTAACTTACATGGACTGGAATATATATGCAAAATTATTCTTCAACAGGCTTAAACTAGTGTCCCAACCCTTTTTGAGACTCTCCAAAATATTCATGTGACCAAAAAATAGGTAGGATTGCATCTCTGCCGACTCAATATTTTCCAGATCACTGACAACCATGACATCCTATGCTTCCTTCAATGCACTAAGCATTATCTCCATTTTAGGACCAATTAGTCCTCTGAGCTCACATACCCTTTTAACAATTTTGTCTTTTTCATGCTTCAAAATTTTAATTTTTTCAAGTAGGGATATGACTTGACCTTCTTGCTTACTCACAGAAATGGTTAGAGGATCAAAGGCTTGAGAAGTATCTACTAACAATATCTCATATTCCTTAATTTTCTTCTCAGTGACCTTAGTGAATTTTGACAAGGATAAGCATGACTCGTAGATATTTCCACCCTCAAATAAAGCACCTTGAATGTTCTTTTCATAGGTAGCTAATAAGGATTTATTATTAGAAATCATACACTTCAACCTACTGAACCTGTTTGCATCAAATTCTTTTTGGACCTTATCCTTAGCTGACTTTTCAAGATACTCAAAGTGAGTACTTACATAGTTGATAAGTTTCTTTAGTTGACTAGAGGGAGAATCAGATGAGTCCTTGACATGTGTGGGCATGATCTTCTCCAAGATACCGGATGCAAGACTTAGCAGCTCACTATCCTCAATGTGATATTTCAATATCTCCTCCCTTTCCTTGGCCTGAGCAAATGATGCTACCTTCAACTTCTGAATAGGAGATAGAGTGGCCAAGTTGATAGGAATTTCAAACAATTCAGGTTCAAACTCCTCCTGTTGTTCTTCTAAAAACTTCTTTACTGCCTTTGTAGTGTCTCTTGTTTTTATAGCAACCTCCTTTGTCTCAGCCTTCTTTTCTACAATCATAGGTTCTTGCTTGGCTTTGGGAATCTTTGTTTCTTCAACTTTAGGAGATTTAGCCTCCATGGGAATTTCAGTATCTTACATATCTAGAGAATTTTGAGTGTCCTCAATTACTTCTTTCCCTTCTTCAATTTCTAAACCAGATGGAACATCTTCATCATGAGCTTCTTTAGAAACAACATTATATCTATTTTTCAACAAAACTGCCTTAAGAATTTTCTCAGTGTATTTTGCTACTTCTTCAATCTACCCGATCATAAGCTTATTCACCCTTGATTTTCTCTTAAAATTTCTTTTAGCATCATTGAGAATTTTCTTCATTTCTTCTATTGACATTACTGGACATAGATCGAGAAGTATGCGTTCTCTCATTTGTTCATCTTCAGTTCTTGCATTTACTCTCCTCATTTCTAAGACTTCATATAATCCCTTAGGTAACTCTTGACATTATTTCTATGAAAGACATATTGAAAATATTCAAATATTTTATTGTGGCTTCTTCAAGAGTTCTCTGACCGACACTATCAAAAGTGTCATACCATTCAGAAAGTGGTTTGAGATTACCATCCTTAATTAAATCTTTTTCCACTTCCTCTACAGTCATACCTGATCTAGAAATTTTCACCTTTTTCTTTGCTTTCTCTTCACTGGAGGGCTTGTCCTTGGATACTTTTGATGCCTTTGTGCCCTTATTCTTGATTTCTCTTACTTCTTCATCTGATTCAGTTTCTTCATCATCTTCAATAGCAACATAAACTCTTGTGCTTTTATCCTTCCTCTTTCCTTCTCTTCCAGATGTCTTGACTTGAGATTTTACTAGGTTTGATTTCTTTGTAGGACTAGATGAGGGTGCAAAGCTCCTTGTAGATCTAGTTTTGGAAGAGGATGCTACTGGATTAGCTGACTTAGTTCTAGAAGGCTCTCCTTCTTTAGCTTGATCTCTTTTCTTCCTAGCTTTCCTCACTAGTTCAACTGATATGCCGATGCTTTTTGCAAAAGCTTCAACTTCCTTTCTCACCTTCTAGACTATCATAGGCTTCTTTAGTTCTACATGCACTTGCATATTCTTCTCTTCAAAGGTACCAAACCTTTCTTCTATTGGATCCTAAGGTTTACTCAACAAGTGTTGAGCATACAACTCCAAAATGTGTTCTTCAACCTTATATCCCATAGGCATTATCCAGACTGTTCTAGGTTTTGCTACTTCCATCAAACATTGATCAATGCCAACCATGAAGCAAATAGTGTCCTTATATTTTTCCACAATAGATTTAGGAATCCTTTCCCTAGCTTGCATTTCACTCTGAAAGCTTTTAAAGTAACCCCAGATAGCAGTTTTCCTTGCTTTGCTATTACCAATTCTATATAAGATGTCTCTAATTTGAACAACTACCAATTTGTCACCTTCCCATTGCACTTTACCAACTCCCAAAACTTCCTTCATGAAATAGAAGAATAGACATAACAATAGATTTCCATACTTGAAAGAGTTCTTCTTATCCTTCTTGATTTTGCCAATATTTTCAATTAGTTGGCTCCAGAGTAACTCACATAAGTCATATTCTACATTTTCCTTGACCATTTGATAAGCTGCATGGATTGCAATACCGGATACAAAGTTATCCCTACTGGAGTGATAGATTTTATAACCAATAACCATAGAAGCAAATCTTACATCTGATTCAATGATGTCATTAATTGTCATGGCTCTTTTGTCAAAAATGGAACTAGTTGCCTTAGTGACTGTTTGGTTCTTCACAGATTTCAATGTGGGCAACCCACTGGATGAATTTAGACTAGTAACAATGCTTATATCTTCTCTTGTGATCTTGAAGGGCTGATTTAACCACATAAAATCGGCATGCACTCGACTTAGTATGTACTGAACCCACTCATTTTCATCAAACACGAGAAACTTCACAATTTGTGTGAACTTCTTCTCCTCCAAAGTCTTAAATTCATGCCTTACATAGAGATCTTCTCCCACAATGTGATTTGTGTACAAATTTAACATCTGGGAGCTTCCTAACTCCTCAACATTCGCATGAATATATGCCCTAATATCTTCAATGTGTAAAATGCCATACAGAATGGAAGAAAATGCACCTAATGGTTTTGTCTCAATGGATTTGAATGGGTGCCATTTGAATTTTGGGCGGGGTCTATCCTTAATATCAACAACTAACAGAGAAACCATTTCCAAGAATTTCAAATTCACAAGTTTTGCAGATAAATACCTTTCACTCGATTAGGGTTTGTTCGCAGAATCGCCTTTAGACTTGTATCTCACCAAAATTCGCTTGCAAAGCTCTCCAAACTTCTTCTTTAAATTCAATGTGACAAGTGAGGAATAGACGTAACCTTTATCATTCACACAACTAACTTTTGTCGCAATAAATGCTTTTTCCCTAGGTCTTCCGAATACCCTTTTCTCATAGTCTGTGAAAGAAAATTCTTCTGCGGACCTTCAATTTTGCATAAATTTCCTCCACAAGTGTTCCCAAAGCATCTGTAGATCATTGATGCAATTGTTGCAATTTTCCACATTCTGGTACCAACTACTGATAGGGGGTTAAAATATTTTCTTAAGAGCTCCCCCTAGGCCAGAGGTCTTAAAATAATTCCCAGAGGAATTTTCAGTACTAGATTCTAGTGCTGACTCATTTCCTGCATCAAAAACACTCTTCTTCACCCATTTCTTCTTCATTTGATTCTTGATCTCATACACAGTAACTTTTCCTTTTCCCTTATCATCCTTCTGCATATTTTTCCCTTTGTTTACTGGACCCTTCCTGCTTCTACAAAATCTTACAATGTGACCAGATTTGTTATAATTATAGCACATGATATGTCTTTTTCCAAACCAGTTATTCCATTGATTTTCTCTTGATTTGCACTGGTTAGCAATATGGCCAAATCTTTTGCAGGCATAACATCTGACATTTCTATTGAAAAAGTTGTTTGTCATATTTTTGCATTCAATTAACTTATGACCATACTTATTGCAATTGAAAAACTAACCGGAGAATGATGGACCACTTGAATTCATTTTGCTTCTACATTGAGTAGCCATATGACCAAATTTATTACAAACAAAACAATATCCATTGGACTTTTGAGCATTGGGTTGTCTTACTAGATACCCTCCTGCTTTGCTCGTCTGATTTCCTGGCCTAAATTTCCTTTGTCTAGATCCGAAGATTTCTCCTTTCTCATATCCAAGACCTTGCTTGTCACTTCCAATCTTCTGACTTTGAATCAGTTCATCAAGCTTATCTGAGCTAGTCTTGAACTTCTCCTTGTATTCATTTGCAATATCAAGTTCATCCCTAAGAGTAACAATCTATCTTTCAAGCTCTTCTTCATTGTTTCTGGATTATTGCAATTCAAGCTCCAGCTGATTGAGTCCACCATTAATTCTTTTGCACTCTTCAAATATTTATTTCAAGGACTGGGTAAGATTCTCTTCATTCTTCTTTCTCTCTTCAATCTCCTTGGTCATCCTCATCACAATAGATTCCATCTCATGCTTTAGGACAACATTATCTTTGGTAAGATTTTCACATTCTTTTGTCTTTTCCTTCAAGGCTTGACTTAGGTGTTCATCTTCCATGCTTTTACTCTCTTTCTACTTGACTTGATCACAAAGATACTTTCTCTTTTCCATGGACTTATTGATTTGATCTTTCAATGATTGAATGAATTTCTCAGCATTCTTAAGGCTTGCTTGCAATTCTTGGACTTCAGATTTGGACTAATCAAGATCATCTAGTGCCACCAAAATTTGTTGTTGAAGACTATTAGAATCCATTGAATCAACTTCTTGGATCTTCCCCAAGCTTTTAAATTTCTTCTGAGGAACTAGGCTCTGATACCGATTGTTGGAATCAAGGAACACTGAGAGGGGGGGTGAATCAGTGTTTTGCAAAATTTAACTTTATTAACTTGATCTTTAAACCACTTATAGCATTAAACCAAAAGAAAGATGTAATAACACAAGAACATCAACCACAATACCATAACACAAGGATTTTTTTATGTGGAAACCATGTTAGGGTAAAAACCACGGTGGAGGCTAATCCACAATATGAGTATACTCAAAATAAGTGTTTACAATTGGGGAATGCACATGCATTCAGGCACACTACCTAGAGCTCATTGATCAAATACAAAAAGGCTTACTACCCAAAAGAAGACTCATTGTCTTACAATCATAGATAGACAACTGGAGTGGATGAAATATGAAATGGCATCTGCTAATGCCTGATTATAGTTCTGGTTAAGCACATTGACAACATTCTTCACCTTCTATTTGATTATGCTCTTCAAACTTTGTCTGCTTTAATTCAAATCACCAATCTTTATTCTGCTCAAATGAAACTGCACACAATCGATCAATAATCCTTCTAACTTTCACTTCACATCGCATCACATCTCAAAATGATATGAATAATCAATTATATATATCCGCAACAAGAGATTACATCAACTGCATGTCAACTTTAACAAAATATGAAATGTGCACAAACTACCGACTCAATCCATAAATAATTATCAATGTGAACCAACCAATGTCAGCCAAAACATAGTGAGGACCCAAAATAACATGCTCGAACACGAAACACCTTAAACAATTATTCCTCGAATATCCGCAACATGCTACACTCATCTAGTCGACCTTTCTGCACTATTAGACTGAAAATCAATAAACCGGATCTTCTAACTTGTACACCAATCAATACGAGGCTCTATGATTCAAAGATAAGATAGTTAATACATCAAAAGACCTTCCCTAAGATCCACAACACAAAATGATAATAGTAATTTACATATAATCCAATGTACACAACTTTGTCAAATGCCTTGTTTTAGCTTTGACAGTTAACACATATCTTCAATCTAACTTTCGGTATAAGAAAATAATGAAGTGGGAATGGGATTACTAACTAGGGTTTCCATCAATGAAAACACCAGATGACTTGTGCAGTGTCTCTTGCCAACAAGGAGGAGGCAAAAATGGAGGAAGGTGGGCTTGTAGTGAGGGGAAAATCTTTGGACTAGCAGAAGGAGGTTACAAAGGTGGAGGACGACTGACAAGTCATCAAGGGGAGGAAAGAAAAGAGTTTCAAAAATAATTTTTTTGCTATGGTTCTCCAGTCTCAGACCAAGAGAAGACCAAGTTGTGCTTCAAAATTGTAGACTTGTTAATAGGTCCTTTTGAGGGTCTTGTGGTTTTAAATGTTTCTCTGTGGTGTCTGTAGTACTTCTTTACTTGGGGTGGAATCCACCATTTGAATCCTTCTCTAGGTAGAGTCATGAAAATATGATGTAATTTCATTTTAAATTTTAATAACAAAAAAAACCTCTATTACCGATGAAAAAAAATATTCTTGTAATATTGAAATGGCACAAAATAAAGCTTTATCATTCTCATCCTTCCTTGATAGTGCATCTACCATAATATTTTCCTTCCCTTTCTTATATACAATCTCAAAATCATATCCCAACATCTTAATGACCCAATTTTATTTCTCTTTAGAAGATAATCTTTATTCCAAAAAGTATTTTAGGTTATCATGATCTATCTTAACCTTAAGTGTCTACCCATTAGATAGGACCTTCATTATTTTACTGCATGCATGAAGAATAGCTAACATTTCCTTCTCATAAATAGGTTTGAGTTTGTTCTTAACCTTTAATTGATGACTCTCAAAAGCAATGGGGCTAACCCTCCTGCATGAGAACTATTCATATACTATTTACTGAAGCATCACATTCCATAATAAAATCTTTGGTGAAATGTGGAGTGGAAAGTACTAGAGTTGTACACATAACCTCCTTCAACATTTCAAATGTTACATCAGTGGATTCATTCTAGTGAAAAGGATCCTTCTTCAATAAAGTTGTGAGGGGTGTTGTCATACAACCACAATTCTTCACAAACCTTCTATAATATCTAGTCAATCCCTAAAATACCCTTTATTTCTTAATGGTTTTGGAAATAGGTCATTCCATAATAGCTTTAATTTTGTTAGGATCCACCTTTACTCCATGTGAAACTATGTGTCCCAAGTACTCCACCTAATTGAGACCAAAAGTGCATTTGGATGGCTTAACATAGAGTTGATGATCTTCGATAACCTATAATACTTGATCTACATGTTGCAAGTGTTCTTCCCATGTCTTGGTATAAATCAATATATCATGAAAGAACACTAATACAAACTTCCTCAATAATTTCCTAAAGGTGGAACTCATCAAACTTTGGAATTTAGATGGTGCATTGGTAGGACCAAATGGCATCAACAAAAACTCATAATGAACCTTATGAGTCCTAAATATTATCGTATAAATATATGCTTCCATAATTCAAATTTGGTGATAAACTAATCTAACATCTAACTTTGTAAAATATATAGCTCCATTTAATTCATCTAGAAAAACATCAATGAATGAAATAAGAAACTTATATTTGGTGGTGTACATGCTGATCACTCTATAGTTTGGGCACATGTGCTAAGTTTCATCCTTCTTACACACCATCACCATGGGTGAGGAGTAAGCACTTTGTCTATTCTTGATAATTGTTGCCTCTAACATCTCAATAATATTTTCTATCTCACTTTTATGTATATGTGGGTACCTGTAAGGCCTAATATTGGGTGGTTGGCTCCCTAGAACTAGTTGTATGGCATAATCATGATCCCTCTTAGGAGGAAGTCATTTAGGCATATCTTTGAAAACCACTGAGTAACAATCAATTATTGCTTGTAAATCCAGATGGTGGGAGCGTTATATTGAGAGACTTTTAATGAACATAACTAAGCCACAAATCCATCAAATCCTTTCTTAAGCAACTTCTGCATTTGACGAGAGCTTACCATTTATAGAGACTTTGCCTTCAACCCTCTTAGCTCTATTGTATTTCCTTTTGATTAAAATCTTATGAATGGATCTTGGAAATTCATCTCAATTGTTCCTAAAGTGGTAAGCCATTGTACTCCCAAAATAATATCTATTGCACCCATGGAGATAACATACATTGGGCTATCAAGGCGATAATCTCCCATGGATAATTTAATGATATGGCACAATCTCCCATGGATAATGTAATGATATGAGACTTTTCAGAACAACTAACAATACCACCATCTACAATTAAGAACTTAAACTCTCAAGATGGATATATAAAAACAATTTAGACAAGTAGCCAAATTTTTTTGATGCAAAATTATGAGTACTACCCAAGTCGATCAACACTGTTACTTTCTACTTCTTTAAGAAATACACTACCTTGAGAGTTTGTGGAGTGCTAAAACTTGAAAGTGCATGACAAGAAATGATTAGTTGGGAATCATGCGATTCCTCATCTGACTCCCTTTCACCCTCTAATATTAGTTCCTCCTCTTCTTCCTCACTTGGACCTTCAATATAGAATAATATCTTTTCATTGCATTTATGTCCTTGACTATGTTTGCTATCATAGTTGAAACAAAATCCTTTTGTTCTCTTCTCAGTTTGTTATGGGATCAACCTAGTAGGTTTAAGGAGAGAAGGCATTGAATGTCCTTTCTCTCGTATCATGTTATCGCCTTACTTTCTAAGAATCAAAAAATTCCCCTCTACTCTGCATGCTAAGATAAAAGATTCAAATATAGAACTAGGACTGGACATCTGTACCTCATGTTGAATGTGATCCTTGAGACCACCAAAAAATAAATCATTCAAGTTATCCTTTGTAATTTTATCCACTCTTAAGGATAGATTTTGGAATTACTTAATATAATCATTGACTGATCCTATTTGTTGAAGTTTAGCTAATTGGTTGAAGAAGTTGTATGTCACACTATTGCTATACTATGATTGGATCTCCTTCATAAAAAATTGACCATGAGATAGTTAGAACCTTTTATGTTAATGAGTACAAAGCCATCAATACCAAATGAATTGATATGGTTCTAGATATAGGGAAGTCATTGTAACCTTTTTTCCATTTGGGACTTGATGTACATAAAAAAGTCTCCATTTGGTTTATCCATGTTAGAGGATCCTTGTCATCAAACTTGCACATATCCACCTTTGGCATAAAATTCATAGATCCAATATGAGTATTAATATTTGGATCAAGAGTAGCTAGTCTGAGTGATTTGCCTTGGCTGCTTGAGACCTCCTTTCTTGGTCCATTCATTTAAGTACTTAACATGCTTCATATGTCTGATATATCTCCTCTTAGGCTACTCATCTCCATATTCATTGTTGAAATTTCTTCCTTGACCTTGCTAATTTACTCATTGGGAGTAATATCCTATATTATTACCTCATCCTTATTAGGATATTTTCTCTATGTGACAACATTCTTTTTGCCTCTTATTTGAGGCCCCTTCATGATGGAAAAAAATAATTTTGAAATAAATCACACAAATGAAATTTAAATTCATTTATATTTTTATTGAACTTAGTAGGGCAAAGATACCGCTTACCCAAAAAAACTCTAAGAAATAAGCAGATTTGTAGCCTTGAGAATGAATTTGTTGGAAACATTATTTTGCAATAAATTCCTTATTTCTAATTCAATTTCTCTAAAAATTGTACAATAGGATCCTCTATTGTTTATTCAAAAACCCACTAAAAATTAGGAACCAATTGAGTAGGATTTGAAAGATATTCATTTTCCAAATAAATTGGGAAAAAACACTAATTCTATAATAAATTGCTCAAATTTGCTCCACTTCCTCTAAAAGCTAGACTTTAGCTTCTTAAATATGTTCTTCAAAAACCCTTTAAAAATTAGAGAAAAAAATCCAAATTGGAGAGATATGCTCTTCCCAAAATGACCTCCAATATTAAGAAAACACCTTTGCCTCTATTGTGCCAAGATCATGCTCTTATGCCACTTGTAATGAAATAACTTGCATGTAATAGAATAATATGATGGAAAATATGCTACAAATACTTGATAATAGTTGAGAATAACAAGCCACTTCAAGGAGGAAAACCTCCAAATAACTCCAATGAGAACACAATTCACAATATGATGATGAAATAAGACTCACTGCCTCCTATATATACCCTATTTATGCCTAGTATATCACCCAAGATTACTTAGATAACCTTATATAAGCCCTAGGCTAATATAATTAACTAAATAAAAATATAATAATGATAATACGACTTAATTAAGAGTTAGATAGCCACAATTTGACTATTCATAACCTGATGTACTCTAATATCAAGGGTGTAGCAAAATATTTTGCTCATCTTGACTTATGAAACCTTGTGCTATGCTTAGACGTATCCCTTACTGCATCAATTTTTCACAATTTCTATTATCCCTTCATTACACTGTATTTCCATATCTTAATAGACATTTGCAAAAATTTCCCTAGTAACTGAACATTGTAAAAAATTGGCACTTTCTGGATCCTTGTCAAATCCCTGTAATTCTCATTTTCTCTTGAATCTCCACAATTCCAACTTTGGGTGACCATATGAAAATTTTCAACACCTCTAAATATACGAAAATTCCCACAGTTGTCAAATATATCCAGTTACCTATCAATTTCTTGTAATTTCCCTTTGTGCCCAATTACCCTGCATCTTGTCCTATTATGCCTCAAAATATTGTAATTTGCTCTATGTTCTTGGTTTCTCAACAATACCTTAAAGGGTGAAACTTTTATGCAACCAATACATATCTTGGTACCCCTTTTGACTTCTGAAATTGTCACCTAAGTACAAAATTGATGCCAAAAATGACACATATGGTTATAATGGCCTACATATAGATCTTAGGAACAAATGAAGGCTTTCTATGTGTCCCATCATGCTTGTAAATAGGGTGGTTTCCTCTTCTCCATCTCATATGCTATAAGTATAGATTGTAATATTTTGGAGGGGGATTTTGGGGAAGGCTTTTGGGAGAAGTCTACATAGTGTTAAGAGAGTTAGGGTTACACAAAGTATTAGAAGCTAGAGAAAGCTTGTTGGGTTCATGTCTACATGTATGTAAGGTTGAATGCCAATGCTAGTGTAAAGGGAATGTATGAAGGAAGAGAATAATCATGTTGTAATGAATTTCTTACATGTTAGTAAAGATATATTTTTGTTTTTCATTGGAAAATTTTGAATGCTACTAGGTTTAGTAGTTTGCTAAGACCCTTGAGCTTGGGACTACATTAGATGGTATTAGAGCATGGTTTTATCATTGGGGTGTGTTGAGATAAGTTGTGTGTGAGAGAGTTTGAGAGATGATAATGATTTGGTTGTCGTCCAAAAAAGGTTGAAGTTGGGTAGGTGTAGAGTTCTTTCACTAAGAGAGAGTGGTTAGAGGAAGCATCTCCTATAAATCTTTGTTGGGTAGAGGATAAGTGTATGGCAAGTGAGTTTTTGCAAGATTCCTATAACTATAGGAAGTGTAGTCTATGAAGGTTTGTTTGTAATGATTTTTTGAAGGTGTGTGTGAGAGAGAGTCTTTGGTGTAGGTTTCATAGGTTGCATATGTGTAGAGATGGAAGAGAGGAAGAGTATCCAGGGTTTGCTCTAGGAAAATCCTTAGATATTTTAGTTATTGTGAGGATAAAGAGACTATAGAAGGGAAAAATTAATGATATTAAGGGGATGTTGAAGGGTTTGAAGGAGATTAGACCAGTCATGGTAAAGAGAAGAGAAGAAGAAAAGATAGGTAAGACCGAGTCTCATTCTTTTTCTGCCAAAGATTTGTGTGCAGAGGAACTTGTATGGTGAGAGGAAGAGGAAGAAGAAAAAGAGAAGACTACAATAGTAGGAGTATGTATTTTGGAATAAATGAAGGACGTGAAGTGAATATTTGAAGAGGTTGCAAGAGAAATAGATAATGAGAAGGAAAAAAAATCATTGTAGAAGCATGTCTTGGTGAAGGCACATAGATATTGATGGTTGAAGATGTGAGAAGTTCTATTACATAGAGTGGCGAAGAGAATGTTGTAGTAGCAGTTGAGGAGAAGAAATAGGATGATGTAGAAGTAGTTGTGTGTCCTTTTGAGGACATGAAAGTTTCAAAAAATGGAAGTGCAACTAAGATTAGAAATGAAGAGATTGCAAAAAATGGCGAGGAAGATGTAGTAGGGGATGGAGGAGAGATGTATGCAGATGAAGTGATGAAGGCTAAGGATTTTGGAGATATGGTGAAGAAGGAAATCTTTGATTTACTTGAATATGTTGATGTAGATTTGAATGCAAGTGTTGAGGATGGAATTAATGAGGTAAAAAAGGAAGAGGACTTTGGCGGGAAAGGTTGGATCATGATGGGTTAAACCCCACCAAAGGGAGGAGAGAAATAAAAAAAGATGAGAGGGTGAGGAATATTAAGTGGATGATTATTTAGAAGAGGAGGTTGAAATATGGTGGGTTAAATCCCATGATGAGAAAGAGAAGAAAGGAGAGTGGTGAGATGAGTAGTTTGGATGGTGGTGGATAGATTGAAATGAAGATGTATAGTGTGTGATCTTAAAAATTCCAAGTGCATATAGAATTCTAAAGAACAACAATATGACAATAATCTATTGATATCAATAACCTTGGTTTACAAAGCTACCAATATTCTAATGTATATGGTAACAAAAAATTAGTAGGATTTGAGAACTCCAAAGTGTCAACAAAAACAAGTATGATAAATCAACAATACATGAGAAATTTTGTAACGACGAGAGTGAGAATAATGATAAGAACAATGAAAATGGGATTATTAGTATCCAAAAGATATGAATTATTGTAAAATTTTGAATGAAGATGAAGGGATGGAATCACAAGAGGATAAAGAAGTAACAATACAATATCATCTATCTCAAGAGAGGTATGAAGAAATACTACTTTTTTTGGTGAATAGAAGGTGCACTTGTTGTGAAGAGAAATCATCTAATGAAATACTCTAGCAATAAGGAACAAAGCTTGTCACATGAAAATCCTATAAAGATGAATGCCGCAAAACTTGGAAGTTGCAAGGTTAGTGTTTAGCTGGAAACATGTGTTGTTTGATTGTATTATTGCAAGACCAAATTGCTCTTGCATAGATGTCTACATCCTAACACTAACATTCAAGTATCATGTGGCAAAAAAATTTATAAATTTTAAAAATAAAATATTAAATAGACATAAGGAACAAATGGAAACACATAAGATGAACTTCAACATACTCTGGAAATTTGTAATTCCTAAGGTACAAATGAGGTGAAAATGACCCCCAAATGCCTATATATAGGCCCCTAAATCCTAGATTTCATTCCTCCCACCCTCTTAATTCTATTTTTCCCTTCGCTAATCCTCTTGATTAGTTTCCTCATCACCTAGGACCTGGTTTTTCCTCCTCTTTTTCACCAAACCTATCCTATCATGTTTTTGTGAGTCTAACCTAAAAAATATTCTTTCGAATGACCTCTTGAGGGGGTATCCTACCATTCTCCCATAATTCCTTCATTTTTTGGGGCATAGTGAGGTATCATTTTTTTTTCCAAATCAACAATATGTCTTTGAAATAGTGCAATAGGTACATTATCTCAAGGAGGTGCAAAATGTAGATACCTAAAATAGTTTGAACGCATGACATATTCCTAATTTGCCTCTTTTCATCATTTTCCTCATTATCCCCTGATTCATTATTTTTTATTAAATAATTTCTAATTATTTGATTAGATTCATTATTATCCTTTGTTAATTGAATAATTAATATTATTTGATTAATTCATCAATTTTCTCTAATTCACCTTAATTAAATAATTTTGAATTTCCCTCCCTTTTTTTAGGTAAATAGTGGCTAGGGTTGCACCATTAGATTGATATCAAAAAGAGATATTACCTTTTTCTATATCCAAACCTTACCACACCTTGGCCATATGTCTTCTAATAGACTGAATACTATTCACCCAACCCACCCGACCACTGAAAACCCAAACTTTTCATAATGTTGTTCCTTACATACCCATACATATTAAATTTACACAACCTTATACCCTATACATTGACATTTTAATTATAACAAAAATAACTAACAAACCCAAATAGAAGTTAACCATGACCATGTGCTAGCGCCCCCTCCTTCATTAGACATTTAGGGCTGCAACTCGCCTGCTCGACCAACATAGAGCCATCCATTACGGTGTTCTCCCAACCCATTTGGCTACCCCCATCCTCTACCTCTTGGTGCATTGCAATTGTGAAATTTTGTATCTAGCTAGTGTCCTCATCCTTCACATGCCCCACCCATCTCTTAAAAAATGCAATACCCAGATCCTTTGCCTTCCTATTACTTGCCATCCCCTTCACTGCCTGTGGATTATCAAAGGAAACCTTTCAATTTCGCATCCACACCTCCACTGTCATGTCCCAAAATTGTAACACATGAAAATGCAAATCAATAAATAAATCATAATCACAAAACACATTTTAGTGTGAAATATATATAACTAGATAAATAAATATCAAAAATGTAATGGCAATCTAAATATTATTATCAAGAATATTATAATTATAATACATTTATTATAATAAACGAGACAATTAATATTAGTACATTATAAATATCATAATAATAGAGAGATTTCACAAGAAAAAATATTACAAAATAATATTAATAAAATATTATTATAATTATAGTCATAAATATTATAATACATATAAAACCACTAGTTTAAGAATAAATATTAAGAAATAAAATTCATATATTGAAGATGTAATGTAGCGATTATTAGTGAAAAAAAAAAAAGGATTAATTATAAAAACAGCAGTTTGAAAAAATAAAATAAATAAATAAATAAAAGTGGTTTAAAAATAATAATGAAGGTTTAAATAAATGTTTGTGTCTTTTCATAAGGACATCACTCTTGAAAAGATGTATCCTTTAGCATAGATATAAAAAGACATTGAATGTAAGAATCAAAAAGAAGGAAAGGAATCAATTAGAAATCTGCATAAAGCAGCAGATTGGAAATGAAATAAACTATGGGAGATTTATTTGATTAAGTGTTATCGTCAAGAATATATTTGGGGAAGTAAGTTTTATATATATATATATATATATATATATATATAGTAAGTGATTATTGGAAGATTAAAATTAATTAGAAATAATTATATATTTATACACGATCATTGCAATAATGATGCTTGCAGCAATTATTGAGCCTTATAAGTAATTACGATCATAATATAAAAAATGGATAGATTAATATTTATGATCAATCAAATGTAAGATTGAAGGAAGGCGACTAAGGAATTAAGAATCATGGGAAGACACAACAGTTAAGGTGATGTATTCACTTAGCAATAATATTTAGCATATTTTGAATATAAGAACTAGATATTGTTAATTTGATTATTGATATAATGACATCCTTTAATCTTATCATAATGAGAATTATCATAGGACATGATGAACTTAAAGAACCATTGGTAAATGAAAATATATTTGATTATAGGCATGAAATAAATCTTGGATGAATGCAAATATATCCGATTGTTTAAAGATTGTCTACTATGTGCTTGTAAACCTATTAGGATCGACGAAACATGGGTAAAGTTGGATTGCCTAAAAACCCCACTTTCAGCCCCTTAGGCCCTAGACAAGGGATTGGGCTTTGCAGCCCCTTAGGCTCTTAACAAGGGATTGGGATTTGCAGCCCCTTAGGCCCTTGACTAGGGATTGGGTTATAGAAAGATGGGGGTCCCACCTAGGTCTCTGCCCCTTAGGCCCAAGATACGGGATTGGGCAAGAGAAGGTGGTAGGCCTTAGGCCACTTGGACTCTATGGTTCCTCTCCTCTAATAGGACGAGTGTCTTCTGAGGTGTTGCCATGAGTGGAGTATGCAGGTATTAAGCCCTAGGCAAGAAGGATTGTGATGGACAACCTCTTGAGTTTACATGAGGGCTTCAGGGCGGATCCACCTATGGCACTCCTCTTATGTCTTCATTAATTGATTTATGTTTATGAATATATTGTGGATATCTAGATATTATTGCTAACAAATATGTGTATGTGGAAATGTTTTTAAATTGGTGAATGCAGATTTCAATCTAGGATTATTTCATTAGAGAACACATTCCTTTTGGAAAGAAGAAACCCTAGACCTAATCAACAATCGAATTCTAGGGAAAACAAGCAAATACAAGAGCAAGGCTAGGTAAGGGACATTACATCCACAACATGTAGTAATCCATCGACAATAGAATTCTCCCATCCTAGTATAAATTCTCGAGGACATCATTTAGATCCCCCAAGAAGTTCTTTTTGAAAAGCTTCTCATAGAGGATTTTAGCCTCCTCTTTAGACACCCCCTCCTTCAAGATGGATTCCAAAAACATGGCAGATACATCCACATTAACCCTATAATGGTGCTCAGCTCTCAAAAACTCATCACGGGAAACACCCACTTCACAACATGGATTAGAAGGCTATGGTGCACCTTCAAAATTCTTTTCATCCTACTATCCATCACCAAACCCTAAAAGGTGACCTGGCAGTTCTTACTTACTAGTCGCACCGTAGTATCCATCTTCTCCTAGTTGTAACCACATGCCACCCAAGAAGAACGATAAGCTTCTTTGTGTCGACCTCTATGACATATGCAATAGATGATATAACCGCACTTACTTTATTTAATAACTTACACCATGATTTGAAATTATGATCCCTGCCACCATCACCTATATTGTGAACTTCATACATGTTAACTATCACAATCCTCTTAGTTATGTCATCATAAAAAATACAACCTCCCTCCTTAACTCTGCCACTACATCTTAGCTATCATGTGTTGTAAGATTTCTTAATTTTGATGTGATAGTTTGATTACTACCATCTATGTGTATTGTCGAGTAGACATCCAAGTCACATACCTAATGCTATTGATTCCTTTCTTTACTAGTTCATCAGTCCTCATGTTGCCTTCCCAATATATATGAGTTAGTTTGAATTCATCAAAACACTCCAAAACTTCCCATATCAGCCCCAACCATTTGTTTAGCTTCCAATTTGGGACTTCCTTCTAGCGGATAACATTTATCGTGATAAGGGAGTCACCTTCTGAATGCACTTTCCTAGCTTTCATCTCCAAGCCACATTTTAAGCCCATATATTTTGACCTAAACTCTACCATATTGTTTGTTGTTTCTCCTAAGAATTTTGATTTTTCACATAAAAACCTTACCAGTATGGTCTTTTATCATGCATTTAGCCCCACTTGGTCCAAGGTTACCTTTTGAAGCTCCATCAAAATTTATCTTTATCCATCCTTCATCTGGAACCATCCATTCCACCCATTTCCTTGGGTCATTGGGAAGATCAACCTTCCTAACCCCATTAATGGGGAACACCTTTAATCCTCAAAAGGATTTGGTCATTTTATCATCCCAAAAATAGAAGACACTCTTATTCATTCTCATGTTGTAAGCAACATTATTAACCAGTTCCACAACTGACCTTTCAATTTTTTCCACCACAATATGACTGTCCATTTTCTTGTTTTAACAAATTCTCCGGTTTCGTTCCTTCCACACTTCCCAATTGATATAGGAAGGTAGTATTTTCTAGATATATGCAAAAATTTCTTTTCTTTCCCACTTCGACCACATTAAAAACCATTCACCAATATCTTGTGGAAGTGGGAATGGCCAATCCAGTTTGTCCATAAATGTTTTCCAACAAAATTATGTATAGGGGCAGGTTAGAAGAATGTGGTTTGTGTCTTCGTCATGGTTCATGCATAACACACATCTACTGGACCATGGATCCCCAACCATTTTAGCCTATCTATAGTCAAGATATTTTTCTGAATAGCCATCCAAGTGAACACTCTAGCCTTCGATAGGTGGTATTTATTCTAGAATAGATGGTTTGGCCAATTATTCCTTGCTATTACCATTTCTTTGGCCTTGTAACCAAATTGAGCCTATACTCCTCAAAATTTGAGTAGCACCATCTAATAATGTCCTCATTTCTAGAGTGAATTATTGATCTATTCTCCAATATCTTCTTTAATTATTCTTTTTGGTTTTCAAGGGCCATCAAACCTTGAAAGGATTGCCATTTCCAAGTGGGATGTCCATTGACACTACTCCTCATGCAATTACTTACTTTCAACCCCCATACATGTTTTGTTTCCTCTTGAATCACTTCAAAATTTGGATTGTTAGCTAGTGGGGCATATCCCTCTCGCGAGTCGGTCCAAAATGATGCACTCCTCACATCCCTAATGTCCCATGTGATGTTCTTGGTTATAATATCCCTACATTCCAAGATGAAATTCCAGATTGTTGATCCCCTAGGAGGATCCATTACTGTGAAGATTCTTATTGGATGATCATTGTCTAAATATTTCCTTTTGAAGATCTTTACCCAAATTTTCTCACCTATCAAGTACATATTCCATACAAGCTTAGCGCCCATTGCTAGATTCATAAATTTTAGTTGCCTAATTCCTACTCCCCCAACCATCTTTGACTTACATATTTTATCCTAGGATATTAACAAAATCTTCTGATGATTAGTTGGGTCATTCCAAAATAATTTTCTCATGATTTGTTCTAATTTGACTTCAATTGACTTGGGAATCTTCAAACATGACATTGAATAAATAGGAATCACAAAAATTACCGATTTAAGCATTAGGATTTTACCAGCCGATGAAAGCCATTTCCCTTTCCAGGATTCTATTTTTTCGATAGCTCTCCAGTAGTGCTTCTCAACAGGTCTTCTTATTCATCCCAACAAACAAGGGCATTCTTAAGAATCTTCCTAGAAGATTTTTCGTTCACATCCCTAACATTTGAGAAATTTCTCTTTTTAAGTCGGGTTGGGTGTTTAGGAAGAAAATTTCCAAATTTTTCCAATTAATCCCTTGCCCTGATACTTTATAGTAAGAGTCCAAGGTGGATCTGATAGTTCTAGCCTTGCTTTTTTTAGTTTTTTTGAATAATATTGTATCATTTGCAAACTGATGATGCATAGCTGCTTCGAGTCCTTGAGCAACCTCCATTCCAACCCACTTGCCTTCCTCCCTCAATTTTCTAATGTTTCTTCCCAAAGCTTCAACCATTATGATGAATAGGAATGGTGAAATTGGATCACCTTGTCTTAACCCCCTAATTGAAGCAAAGAAACCTTGCAAGGAGTTGTTTACCATGATTGAGAATTTAGGCGTGGAGATGCAACTTATAATCCATGAAATCTAGTTTTTGTCAAATCCAAATCTTCTCATTACTTCCAATAAAAAGTCTCTATCTACTAGATCATATGCTTTTAGGATGAATTTCCCTCTTACTTTGATTAAATAATTTCAATTATTTAATTAATCCCTAATTTTCTTCTAACCCACCTAATTCAATCATTTTTAATTATTTAATTGAAAATCTTAATTTCCTCACATCTCACAATTAAATAATTTATTGGTTATTTAATTAACTAATTTTCCTCCAACTTGCACATGACATTCTATTTAAAAAAAATTAATACTCTTTTTTTAAAATATCTTCCCTCCATAAAATATCCCAAAATATCTCCCTTAAATTAGGAGATCATCTCTAGTTAATTAACCTCTTATTCAATCTCAATTCTTGATCTCTTGACTCAATCTTGACCATTGATCTTCATCCTCCAATCTCCATCATTGATCAAACCTCCATGAATTCTATAAAATAAGCCTCAATTCTTCATGAAATTCATTCACAATCTTTTGAAAGCATTGATTTTCATAATTGAGCATTTGAGCTATCATTGTGGGTTAAGATATTCATCAACAAGCTTTTGCAACATGGGTTATGCATAATTGAGCAATCCACATATCAATTTGACATAATTCAATAATAGAGTACTAGGTTTGAATGTGTTCTTTGAGTAATTTGATTTTAATTTGAGTTATATTCTTGATTTGTATTTTATTCATTCAAGCGTTGCATTCAAATTCATTGGTTAATGGGTTTAATTAATCTTTCATTTGTGGGTTTTTAGTATTTTCTAACCTTAATTGCTTAATTTGTCTTTTAATTCATTTCCCATTATTCTCGTTATATAATTTCCTCACACTACTCAACAAGTTTTGAATAACCTATATAAACTAAAAGTTCATTAAGGGACAGGTCATTAGTTATTAGTTGATAGATAATCTAATTCCTCAAGAAAAGCTAATAGATAATAATTTCCATAATTAAGATATTTGTGCTATTAAAAATTTACCTATGCCACCTCATCATGGTATGCCCACATTATTAAGTTTGCAACAAACCACACCTACCTTGAGGATACCACCCCTCAAGAAAATAAAATGTTGTACATGTCATAACTAAAATGTACACAATTATTAATAATACTTTATATCAAAGAGGATTTAGTAGAATTATGCTCCATTTTTTTAATAAATAATAAATTAATAAATTTTAGAGAAATTCCATAGGGGTATCTATGGGGTACTTTGGTAGTCATTTTATGGAAAGGAAATTTTAATAGCTAGGATATGTCTAGTCTAGCCTCAAGACTGATACAATAGTTTATGTATAAAAGTATCCCAAGTTCTAAATATTCATGCATACCCTTGACTCTCCCATATGTAATCTCAAACCCATTATTACACCATCACCATTCTTAACCTAGGGATTATATCTTTTGGGAAAATATCTCCGCCATCCTTTAAGGACCATACTTTCATTATAGCCACAACTGAACACATTATTGATGTAGGAGCACCCAGGCGAACACGTAATCAACATCACCAAAAAAACATGTTTTGGGATATTGGTAAGGTTTCATTGGAAATATTCTTATAAGTATAATTTTTAATCTATCCTGGATTTGATGGTAAAAGTTTTTAAGTCAAACTGTTAATGGTTATGGAGAATTGAACGTTTCCCTACTTTAGTTGGTAAGTTGGAAAAGTTTTAAAATTCCAAAATCTATGAGGTTTGAGGTAGAGTGGCTTGGTGGGAAGTTAGATAATATCAATACACTTGTCTCTACAAAATTTTGGAAGAATTCAAGCTCCTAGTAAGAAATTATATCAAAACTCAGTTTTGTTTCGTGCATTCCTTTCATTGGCAATAGGATGATGTTATTGGTATGTTGGCATTGGCAATGTTCTTAAGGTTCTTTACAAATTATTTTGACTCCCTCCAAATTGATATGGAATTCATCTTTCATTATCATTTTTTCTTCGCTCATCGAGGAATATTATTTATACTAATGGATTTATGGAAAACATGAGAGATAAAATAAAGAGTTTGTGGTTTGAAAATAATGTATTGTGGTTTGAAAATAATGTAGAGGGAAATAATTGAAAGGGTAGAAGTTAAAAATATAAGAGAAAATTAAAATGGAGTCATTAAAATGAGAAAGGAGAATTCTATGAAGGGGAGGAGAGGAGGGGCACGAATGAAGGAGATAGGAGGTTGTGTAGGAGTGCAACTATGCAGAAACCTCACCCCCAATTACCTATGCCATGGAGAGGAAAATATTAAAGACAAGTGTCGAAGAAGATTTAACAACCAAAAGGGGAGAACATGGGTAAATAAAGGAAGAAACATCAAAGGTTGCGCATGGGATTGGGCAGGAATATGGGGGTTGTGTATCCCATAAATTGAATGGGTAGATGTAGAGGGGTCGTGTCAGACCGAGAGGATGAATTATAAAGTCTGAAACAATACAAGGGAATCACAGGAAAGTTTTGGATACTAAATAGATTAAAATTTAAAGTAGATTAAAACCTATGGAGGGTTCATAGAGAGATGATGTGAAGAATATGAAGGCCGCATGGGAGCTTAGAAGAGAGAAGATTGGATGAAAAGTAGAGTTGGTGCATGAACAGGAGATTGTGGTGACCAGTGTATAGGAAAAAAAATATTGCAAGTTTGAGGAGGGTCGAGGCTAGTGGTAGGAAGATGATCATATTTAAAAACCAATTCTAGTATGAATGATAAGCTGAGTCAAGCCATATGAAGTGGCATAGCAGATTGAATGCACTGAAGGTTTCTCTAAGGATGGAAATTAGACTAGCACGAGGGGAAGATGAAAAGTTGGATAAAACAGAAGGGCAATGGAGTTTTCTGAGTAATTGTAATGTATGTTTCATGAAATATGAATAAAGTTATTTTCTTTACTCTCAAATTTGAATGTAATGTTGTGCAATCTTAAATTGATTGAAATCGAAAAATGTAATTGTTGATTTAAGTTATTGTGGAGTCTTTTGTAATCTATGTTTTTTAAATTTGGGTGAGAAATTGAAAGGGATGTTTTTCTTTCTTCATCAAATAGTATCAAATCTAGAGTTCTTGAGCATGTGGATAGATTGTCAAATGTGAGATAGTTCACACCAAGACCCGTGGGTGGAGAGGGAAGGGAGGAGAGGTTTTGTGCACCTAAGCAGATCATCGAACATGAGAGAACTTATGACAAGACTTGTGGAAAGAGGAAGCATGATTGAAGAACTCAAAAGTATCATTGCAGGTGTGCGAAGTCCTAAGCAATTGAGAGATGGAAAGCACAAGGAATTTTTTGTGGAAGTGAAAAATTACAACAGATGAAGTGGGTATATGTGTGAGGAAGATAGATTGCAAGTTATGTAGTGCAAAGAGGTTGCAAGGGTTGATTTGCAGTGAAGACATGGAATGAGGAAGGCATGGAGAGAAGAAGAGGAAGTATTTGGAAAAGGAGGATAGTTTATGATGGACATGAGTCCATGAGGTAGAAGAAGAAAGGGATGCAACAATAAAAGGGGTAACTTTGTGCATGAAATTCAATGATGGAGTTCGCTGCAAATTTTTCACAATCTTGAAGGGTGATTCTATCATCCAACTCCACCTTTGTGAGCCTATGCTCACAAATTTCCTACTAGACGTGTCTGATGCCGAAGCACCTAGGAAAACACGCAATCAACATCACCAAAAAATTAATTATTTTGGGATATTGGTAGGGTTTCATGGAAAACACTCTTATAGGAATTTTTTTGACTCTATCCTAGATTTAATGGGAAAATTTTTGAAGTGAAATTGTCAATGGTTATGGAGAATTGAGCATTTCCCAACTTCGACTAGTAAGTTGGGAAAGTTTTAAAATTCCAAAATATGTGAGGTTTGAGGTAGAGTGGCTTGGTGGGAGGTTAGATAATGTTGACATGCTCATCTTTGCAAATTTCTAGAAGAATTCAAGCTCTTGGTAAGAAATTATATCAAAACTCAGTTTTGTTCTATGCATTCCTTTCATTGACAACAAGATGATGTTATTGGTATGTTGGCATTGGCAATAGGATGATGTTATTGGTATGTTGGCATTGGCAATATTCTTAAGGTTCCTTACATATTATTTTGACTCCCTCCAAATTGATATGGACTCCATCTTTCATTATTCTATTTGCTTTGCTCATCAAGGAATATTATTTATACTAATGGCTTTGTGGAGAACATGAGAGATAAAATAAAGAGGTTGTGATTTGAAAACAATATAGAGGGAAATAATCAAAAGGGAAGAAGTTAAAAAGATAAGAAAATGTGAATTAAAATGGAGTCATTAAAATGAGAAAGGAGAATCCCAGGAAGGGGAGGAGAGGAGGGGTGTGATTGAAGGAGATAGGGGGTTGTGTAGGAGTGCAAATATGCAGAAACCCCACCCCCAATTACTTGCCCCATGGAGAGGATAATGTTAAAGACAGGTGTTGAAGAAGATTTAGTGGAAAAAGGGGAGAACAAGGGTAAATAAAGGTAGCAACATCAAATATTATGTGTGGGAGTGGGAAGGAGGATGGGGGTTGCATAACCCATAATTTGAATGGGTAGATGTAGAGGGTTCGTAATAGATCAAGAGGATGAATTAAAAAGTCTGAAATAATACAAGAAGGGGTAGCATAGGAAAGTTGCAGATACTAAACAAATTAAAAGTTAAAGTAGATTAAAACCTATGGAGGGAACGTAGAGAGATGGTGTGAAGAATATGAAGACCATATGGGAGCTTAGAAGAGAGCAGATTGGATGAAAATTAGAGTGGGTGCACGAACAAGAGTGTGTGGCGGCCAATGTATAGGGGAAAAAAAGGTTGCAAGTTTGAGGAGGGTCGAGGTTGTTGGTAGGAAGAGTGATCATACTTAAATACCAATTCTAGTATGAAGGTTGAGCCGAGTCAAGCCATATGAAGTGGCGTAGCAGTTCAAACACATTGAAGGTTTCTATGAGGATGGAAATTAGACTAGCACGAAGGGAAGATGGAGAGTTGGATAGAACAAAGGGGAAATGAAGTTACCTGAGTAATTGTAATGTCTGTTTCATGAAATCTAAATAAAATTATTTGATTTAATTTCAAATTTGAATGTAATGTTGGGCAATCTTAAATTGATTGAAATCGACAAATGTAATTGTTGATTTAAGTGATTGTGGAGTCTTTTGTAATTTATATTTTTGAAATTTGGGTGAGAAATTGGAAGATTTTTTTCTTTCTTCATCAATTATGAAACAAGTAGAAGTCATGCATCTAAGCACTATTTAGGATCATTCATAAAAAAAATCATGCTTAACTAAATACTTTGTAGGTTTTGAGTTCCTTAAATTATAATTACTAACAACACCTCATCTTTCAAGAAATTTTAGATGTGAGAAATGATTTATAAACTTAATATAATCCATTTCTCTACTTCAATATTTAATAATGCTAGTGAAAATTGTCAAGGAATCAAAATTGGATATATATCGATAAATTTATCTTATTTTTGTGGGGTTATAAGAATAGTGCGTGAAATCCCATTGGGGAACCCTATACCCACTCACCTTGGGCTAAAATTAATTCTTTCCTTAGAGGTGGATCTCCACAACCTCTACATCTTGTTGCAAGTTTTCCTTGATTATGAGGACTATTGAGCGGTCATATTGGCCAAATTAGGTCCATGTTGGATGAAAAATGGATTAGATCACTACAAAATCAAGATACCTCTTGCTTGAGTAATTTAAAAATATAATAAAATTCCTCCTCATCCTATCAAGGTAGTATATCTACTACTTGGAATTGATAAAAGAATCAAAAAGGCTAAAAATTCAAACCACTTTAATTGGCCCAAAGCTAGTCAAGGACTTAGAAATTTATGATTTCTAATTGTGCATAATGGAGGTGAATAATTTGAAAAAAAATTCTTGTGTTTCACCTAAAAAGTTATTACATGCAAATATTCAAAAGAAAAATGTTATCACCTACAGTCTTTCTATTCAATCTATTATGTGTGCACTAGTTATGCTCCTCTATAATTTTTATAATAATAGGAGGAAACCTGGTTATATTATATTATATAACTATACTAGGTCATGAGATTGTTGTTATCATAATTCAATCACCTGTATGTCCTCTTGAGTCTTGTATAAGTTAATCTTGAGCATTGGATTGATTTTGGTCCAAACTAGCATTACCTCCTTATCTCTACCATTAGATATCCAAGCCTACAATACCACTTGGAAGAAAACATATAAGTATTCCTTATTATAAAAATCTTCAAAAAAGTTAAAAGTCTCAAAAACTAGGAGGTACTCATTTGGTTGTGTTTAGCTTATTTATTTCCACACAATTATCCCTATTCTTCCATGATGGGCCATCATTTCTTCTTGATAGCTTGGGTGTGGATAGGGGGCCCTTACTTGATTTATCTAGCCTTCAACGATGATCATTTTATTCTTACTAATATCATGAGGTTATATTTAGAGTGTCTATGTAACAATAGAAAATGGCACAATCAAGAGTAACCTACTTAATTAGAAATATTGTTTCCTACTAATGATCTCTTGATTCCCAAAGTCCAAATTATTGGCAATCTCTATTCTAATTTTAGGTTACAATTACAAAGTTGAAGCTACTTGATACTTCCTATTCTAATTTTTAATTATTCTAAACTAGGATAAATATCCTTTCCATTGTAATCTTATGCTAGGTCTTCCTCTCCACATTTCTTGTTTCCCTAATTTTCTCTCTTGCATCTTATATCTTAGAACCCTATTATATAGGAAATTTTTTTTTGCAAGAAAATATTCAAGTAAATTCATCATGAAAATGAATTGTAAATATCTAACAATTCTACACAAATGGTTAATAATTTATCATATGGCATACATGAGGTTATGCAATATAGCACATATCAGAAGGGTCTACCCTTGATGCTAAAATGGACCACAAAGCTCTAAAATATCCTTAAATACACATTTATATGCGTAAATAATCCATTAAAGAATTAATATCATAAAGGAAGAGGGAATCATGTAAGAATAGGTCAACTAAGAGTTATTACTAACATAATTGAGGAAGAGGCATAAAGAGGCTTTATAAGGAGGATAAAATTCAAAGATAAGATATAGATGGAAGAGAATACGAGAGAATAAGGGATAATAAAAGAAATAGATAGAATGATAGGATATAAAACAATGATAGTAAAACCAGCGCACAAACTTGTGTCACACTTTATAAAGGAATCAACCAACAACAAAAAAATTCTAAAATTCGACTACAAAAAATTGGTATTTATGTTTTGAATTTCAAAATGATGTAAACTAATAAAATGTAGAAATATTGATGAAGTTTATTCTTGCAATTTACAAATAGAAAATAACTTTATTTTCCCCTAATTTTTTTCTCCAAATAGGTAACTTCAATATCTAGTGCATGGAAAAAAATTTGAAATTTTGATGTATATTTTTCTTGTAATAACATTTTAAAGTCAAACTTGTCAGAATTTGATAGTTTTCATTTGACGTCAACTATTGTCTAATTTTTAAATCATTTTCAAAAAAATTATACCCTTTTGAAGATGACTCTCTCCTCAGTGCACTATATATGTGTGTGTGTGTGTGTGTACTATTTTTTTAAATTTCTAATCAGCCTCTTTTTTAACTTTAACAACCTATTTTCATTATTTAAAAAATAAAACATATTAAAATAATAAAAAATATATATATTTGGATTCACCACTCTAAGCTCTACAAAAGGGCATTTTTCTTTTCTTTTTTTTAAATTATTCTGACTGAATAAATACTTAGTTGAAGTTGAAAGCTTCAAAAAATTCTAAAAAAAACTGAGTTGGCTACCAATTAGGATGCCATAAGATAGTTTTGGTAGAAAGGGTTTCAATTGAAACCCTTTCTACTGAAACCCTACACATAAAATAAGCCACATTTGGATGCGACAAAGCAAAAAATTTAAATTTTATGATTTCGATTGAAATGGTTTCGCTTGAAACTCTATGTGCCACTTATAGGGCACGTGGTTTTAGGTGAAATTAGTTCAACCAAAACTGCTTAGGTCAAAAAAATTTCACTCATAACTATTTAGTTGGTCAAAAGTGTGATACAAATTTGTGCTTTGTGGATGCCAGTGTTGTATCTAGTGTGATGGACTTTGACTCAACACACATATAGGATAATGATCCGTAATTAGAGTTTACAAAATAACTTGTAAATTAAATCTAATTACAGTAATTTCCTGATCTAATACAAAATTGCGTGATTATGCCTTTTAACTGTTGAAATTACAAAATAAGTAATTAGAAATTCAAATACTGAATTTAAACTAGAGAGAAAATTGAGACAAAAGAGAGAAGAATGAGACAAAGAAATAGAAGGATCACAATGCGTAGATTGATAATGGAGTTCGTCCAATGTGGACTACGTCTCCGGGTCCACTTCTCAATGCTGGGACTGCTTTATTGATATCGCCAAACAAAATTATACTTTCTTACAATACCCAAGCTCCAAGAACTTGCAATAATCTCTCCACAATCTCTCACTCTTTTACAATTTTTGGTGTACAAAAACACCTTGTAAATTCTCCTCCAAAGAATTATTTCTCCCAAAATGAACTTGAATAATTCTCTCCAAGAAAATTCCCGTACAAAATTATCCACTCAATAATTTTTTCCATTCCCTTTACAAAAATCACCCCTTTATATACAATTTATTTGCTAATATGGCTTTAACCATATTATTTTGCAAATATTGCATATCTCACATATACAAGTAAAAATTCCAACCATTTCCCCCTTTTACAATAAAAATCACTAATATCCCATTAGTATAAAAAATTAATATTCAAAAATAAATCCACCTTTGGCTTTTATAATTCCAAGCCATACAATTAAAAAAACAAACCCCTTTAACTATGGGCCGTTATAATTTTGGACTTGCATTATAATCTTTAAAAATATCTTTTAAAAGCCCCTTAATAATCTCCTTGGATATTCTTTAAAATAAACCCGTTAAATATGAGAAAGGTGGTTAAAGGGGTTAATTTGTTGAAATGTAAGTTTACGGGATTTTTTTTCCTTTCCTTGTTTTATGGGCAAGGGAAGAGGATTTTAAGGGATAAAATCCCACCAAATCCTCCTTGTAATCACAAAAATCTTTTAATTTTTAAACCATACATATTTTATTTTAACAATATGGTTTAATCCATATTATTTTTCCACCATGTATGTGCCAAATCACCACTCCTGCCACGTCACCACCTACCACGTCAGGTTGCTGATGTCATCAAAGTTAACCAAAGTCAAAATTTTGACCAACCTTTGACCAGCTGTAACTTTCACATATGAGCTCCATTTTTGAAACTGAATATAGTTCTGGAATTAGAGCGATGAGCACTATGACTTGGTGTCATTTTTATTTCATTTTGAGACAATCATTTTTTTGCCTTTTTGAACCCCTAATTTAACTGTTTGACCGAACCTTTGACTGAGTATAACTTTTGCATACGAACTCCTTTTGAGCCCATTAAAGTTGCGTCAGGATTGTGTCTGCGAGATCTACACATTGATGCTTCTTTGGATGAATTCTGAGACTATGAAATTTTTAGGTACTCTAGATCCACTTGGATCAGATAATCCTTGTTTACACCTTGACATACAAAAACCTGTTGGAATGTAGCTTAAAATTTTAGAACAATTTGGACCAAAGCATACACAATAGTCAAAAATCTATTCAAAACAACCTCCTTACACACAACTGAGTATTCATCAAGATTATTTTACAAGAACATCTCACAAGAACAACAAACGAAAGATAATGATCGATGCCCCATTCCTTTCTCTATAAATCTTTTAGACATCATTGATAGGTCCTCAAAATGGGTCAACAAGATAAATCATAAGACAAGATCAAAATAAACAAACAATCAAAGTTGTGTACATCTCTTGCCTAAGGGGTAATGTGTTTTTTTAGGATAAGTATCCAAAGTGATTGACAATGATAATGCCCATTGTAGGAAGGATGCATCCTAGGACATGTTAGTGGATGGTGGCAAGTTGATAGTTTATTTGAAAGGCTGTTTGATATAAGGTTTGATTAACATGTTTGATAATGATCAATATGTAATAAACTAAGAGGAATGCACAGAATAAATTGGATATGATAGTGAAACAAATATATATGATCCTATATTACATATCTATTGTTATATGAATGTATGTATTTTATTTTATTTATTTTTATTATTATCTATATATAAAATTCTCTTCTCTAATTGCACTACACTAAAGTACAACATTAAACACATTACAATATAATCTTTGATTTAGGTTATTATTTTAGTATTTAATTATATTGTTAGGAATTTGACTTTTGGTGTTTAGAGAAGATGCACATAAATAGAGGGAAAATCTTTAGTAAAAAATTTATGAGAATAAGAATATTATGAAAAAAATTATATGATGAGAATAGACATGTAAAGAAAATGGTGTGGTAGCACATAGTAAGACCTAGCCCTTAGGAGGATAACCACCTATGGGATGGTTTAGGAATATATGGTGATCCTAAATACATATGATTGATTATTGAGAAATAAGGTGAAACTATTACATTAAAATCAATTAAAAGTGTATATAAATATGAAATATAATTATTTATCCAAGGATTACCATATAATAATTATGTGATAGCATAAAATCAGCAATAAGAATAAAATAATTAAATCACATAAACATAGTATTTATGTGGAGAAACCATTTCAAGAAAAAATACACATTAGGAAGATGAAAAGTGCATATTAATATTCAACAAAGTGATACATCTAATACACTAACACTCTCTTTACTTCGATAGTAATCAAGTAGCTCTTGTTTACCTATAAAATGAACTTATGAAACTACTATCTCATGCCTCCAATTTATAAAAATGTGAGAGGAATACTGACGAGAATTCATTAGGTCTCATACTTTAATTAGTTAATTGTTATGTTAACAAGGGTAGTGTCCAAGGCTATTTGTAAAAGGTTTCCAAAAATATCCTAATTTATGCTTAAAGGAAATGCTTATGCTTAAAAGAGATACTAACATTGAATTTTTTTATTCTATGAAAGCATGCAAAATTGCTAAAAGATACAAGGTATGGATCATCTAATTATGAAAACATGGGAAATTGCTGAAACACATATTATAAATTGAAGATTAATATTCTAAAAGAACAAATATGTTATCTAAAATTTTGAAATGAAATCCACATGTTTTGATTATTTGGGTTATAATTGAATTTCAAATCTAAGCTAGATGACAAACTAAAAAAATAGTAAGTTTTGTAATTAGAAATTCATGTTACACAAAAAAATTACACATCAACATGACTACAATATTAACAAGATGAACATATCAATAGAAAGGATAGTGATAATGTAAACAACATGTAACATACTAACTCTACAAGATAAACTTTAACACGACAAAGTTATGAACATATGAATTTAATGCAAAATGGATTACTTATCTTTACTTTTATACTTTAATTCCTCTCACAAGTGGCTAACTTAATAGAAGACTAGATCTTCTACGTAATTATTAGTAGCATGCAACAAGAATCCTTGAAAAATATTCATATTTTTTTTAGAAAAAATGATATTCTAGATTGTAGAGGCCTACTAATGTTTAGGAAACTTGGTGTCAAATACACAATTAAGAGGGGGTTCTACTGAATAGTCCACTAAACCCTTTAAAGTCCTTAATTTAATTTATCAACTAGGGCTAACATAATATTTTGATGATGTTGGCACTATATGTGCATTCAAAGACTCTTCACTATGTATATCATCCTAGCATGGGTGTTTACACATATTGGAAATCATAAATTACATAACAATGAAAAGAGGTAATGTTGAAGCTATTACTACAAGTACTTATAGCTAAAGACTATGACTAGTTCACTGTTAAGAAATGAATTCTGTCATTAACCAATACTTGCTAACTCAACTAAATTGACTAATTCCAAAGAACAATGCATGGAAACAATTAAAGCATGAATACAAGACAAGATCTTATTCACATTCACCACATGAAGAATCTGATTAAGGAAAACATAATTATGAAACTAAATACTACAACATAAATAAATGTACAAAAAATAAAGCAGGGAACAATTAGCTTGAGTGGCCCTTGCTTAAGTGACTACTTCCACAAAGTGACCTCAAATCTATCCCCTTAACTAAATTAACATAATAGTAACTAGAAAGATCTCAGTGTATAACTCAAGATATCACAATCCAAAGGGATTCTTCTAGAATATCTTATTCATGAGATCATGATTGAGAAATAAAACATTATCCATGTAAAAATAGAAACTAACTAAACATATCTATCTGCTATATTCTCTATTCCAACTAACTAACTAACTCAACCATTGAACCATTCATATAGGTGTGAGGGAGTCTTATTAGAATAAGGACTCAAAACATAAATTTAATCATAAATCACCACTCCCTACAAATAGAGCATCATAAATTTTGAGTAATCAAAACACAACTAAAAAAGGAAGAAGAATTGAAATAGGATTGTAACTTTGTTATAACAGTTTGAAACTGAAATATGGACTATAGAAGCAGTCATGTTAGATTCCCAATTGTAGCGAAATTCTTCCCCTTTAGTATTATTATTAAATGATATTATGATTCACAACAATCCTGACAAGTAGATGCCTCCAATTATGCAACTACTATGTTCTTCTAACTTCCCCTGCATTGTTGTTGAAACTCCCTTTGGCTACGGGCTACGCTCCCCAGTTGCTGCGGGCTATAGTCTACTAGCTCCAACTCCTTGGCTACAAAGAGTTAGTTCACACAACATCTACACAATACTAATAACCATAAATTAAACACAAATATTAATTTTATTTCATACATATCCACATATTAACCATGCAATAACTATCATATCATAATCATATTTCCAGACTTTAAACCAGGTCCAAGTTTGCATAATGATCATAAAAGATAGTAAATTTTCAAGGATATGTAGGAAATAAGTATCTGGAGATGTCTAAAAGCATGTATTGAAATGACATAAAGCTAACTAATTTTAGGCCTCATCATTCCCCCCAATTGATCATTTCTTTTCCTCAAGAAAAGTGGTTTGAAGACTGGAGCTTGTACAATAAGGTCATCTCCCACAGGTCTATGATCACATCCACTCCTTTTTGTTGTCTCAAATGAAAACCTCTATAGCATGAAAGTATTTTCCACATGACATCCTCAACTTCTTCATGTTCTTCATTCCTTTCCCTAGTCCACTATGGTATTGGGTAGAGAAAGTCAGAGGTACCCATTCAAGTGCTCTATCTTTTGCAATGTCCATATACCTTCAAGTTCTTTCAAGCATAGCGATAAAGTTATATATAGATTGGGGATCCTTTTGCAACCCAGGGGTTAAACTATCCCATCTTTCCTAGATTTAAGACAATAAGAATAATAAAGAATTCCTACTATTAGCCTCTGCATTCTTTCATAATAGTATAATCTCGGTTGCATAATCTTTCTGCCTGCACCTTTATACTTTAGAAGCTATGTCCATTCATCTGTTATCTTATGGGGGTTTTTAGATTCCTTTTTTATTTGAAGAGCAATTTATTTATCCTTCTCTACATAGTCATGCATAATCTCAGCCCTCTGCATTTCATTTCTAAAGTATGAAGTTAGTGCCCTAGTTTGTAAATCACCCACAAATAGTAATGGGTTCCACTTTGTATCATCTGGCATAACATAATTATGTAAATAGAATTCACATAACTAATCTTGTACTTTAGGTGTGGCATCAACAAAAATATTTAGAAATTCAAACTTTTTACTTATTGCAATTGGAAAGTTACTAATCAACTGACTAAATTGAAAGCTTATAAATTTTTCATGCAAAAACAAAGTATATACTCTAGTAGGAGGTTTGCACTTAACAATCTGAGCAGCCTTATCTGCTATTTCCTTAACCTTGACTATTAGATTTTTTAATTCAATTTCTTTATTCTCTAGTACTCTGGTATGTTCTAAAACCATTCTTTCCTTTTCCCTCTCCAATTTTTCTTTCTGTTGGGAGAATTCTCGAGTTACCTTCCATAACTGGTAGCCTAGAGACATAGTGGTATGATAAGTTGGAGTATTTTTAATAGGGAGTCCTTGGTTTGTAGTTGCGACTTTTGTGTTCCTTTCCTTTACTATAGAAATTTTCACAAGTAATTCAAATTAAGATCCATGCCTATAGCTATGAAGTTTTTCCTCCAATTCTTTAATCTTCAAGTCCCTTTCCTTGTCTCTTTGTTCATATGTTTTCACTAGTTCCTCTAACCACTTAATTATCTCTAATGCTTCCTATAACTCCTTTACATTTCTTTCTTCTATGAAAAAATTCTCATCTTCTTTAAAATTTTGATCATCACCAACCTTAGTATATGCATAAACCTCACTATCATGGCTTCATGGGGTTCTTCTTTTGGCTTTATTAGCAACAAAAATGTACTCTGAGTCAGATTCAGAGGTGGTTGAAACATACCATTTTCTTTTAATAGGTGTATGTACATCCTCAAAAACATTGTCTTGCAAGTCTGAATCTTCCACTGTCATAGTAATATTTTCCTCTTGTTTCTTGACACTACCCATCATGGCACCCTTCCTTTTTAGGTGGTGTGAACACTTTGTTTGGGTGACCTTCAACATTTTCTTTGGAGTAGGGGAAGGTCCACCTTTCATCTTTCTTAATTTTGGTGTCTTAGAAGAAGTTGGGGTTTCTTGAACATCCCCTATTGTAGGATGCTCAAAGGCTGTGGGTGGTGACCTTCATAGACTCTTCTCCTTTCTCCCCTACTACAAGTAGGTGAAGCAACATGTGAACTAGAGGGCATCTCCCTTAATGATGTAGCAGGAAAATCCAAATTCTTTGGAACAACTAGTTCTTCAAGTATATTGCTAGTATGGTTGCAAATTAAAAAGCTTTCCCAAGAGGCATGTGGGTATTGAACCCTTAGAATTCTTTTCACAAGTAGGATAACTAAACAATAGTGTGATAGGGTTGTAGTATTTCTTTTCTGTTTGTATTTAGACCCCATTTTATTCAACAAGTTTAAAGAAAATTTGGCACATTAACCCTTACATCATGACGAAGGTGATTCAAAATTTTGAAATGCACATTATAAAGAAGAGATTATCTACCATCACATGTAAGATATTTGAAAATATAAGAGGCAATAGAAGCCCATACCCATGGTAGTGATAATCTTTTGGTACCTTGGGATGATGACTCAAAATTTTCTCCAAGCTCTTTGAATTCTTCCCTAGTAGCTACTACATTTTCCCTAATAGGAAATTTAGCTCCTTCTCTTGGAAAACTAGATACCTCTACAACTGCAACCTCTGAAGCATCTACCTTTAGCCCTCGAACAATGGCTTCATCATGTTGTAGTGTCTCTACAAAATTTTCTATCATAACTTCATTGTACTTTGTCAACCTCACTAAATAATCCAACCATCCTGAATTTCTAAAAATAGGAAAGACTAACCTATCTTCTAGTATCTGTTGGTAAGAAGAAGGTTCTTTGCGAATAATATATCCTCCCATGATGGTAAATTACTCTTTTCTATTTAAATTCTACAAATTCAGCTCACAAATTTAACCTCACCAATCCTTCCTAGACCTCACCAATTCTTCCAATCCTTCATGTTTTCTATACTTGAATTATTGAAATTTAACTACCAATTGCCAACTACTTATATTGTGTCTGTTACAACTTAAATTGGTCTTAGGTTATGGCTCAAAATTAGGATGATGAAAAAATCTTTGCAAAAAGGCAGAAAGGTATTTGGTGTTTTTGGTGGCAAAAATGAAAATGAAAACTTTGGAAATGTACTCTCCCCCCAACTAAATTCATTAAGTGACCTCACTTAATTGTACCTTACTATGTTGAAGGTTTAATTACATATGATGGATATAAGATAATGAGTATGAAGCATACATAGTTAAATTTGAATAAATTGAAAAATAATTACAATATATGTTAATTATGGCAAATTAGAATGTGTACCTGTCAATGTGAAATGAACTGAACTCGGCTTGTGTGAAGTTGATTAGGAGTGTCTGCAACATAATTATGATTTGATGCTTGCTTAATTACAATGGGTGATGGATGAAATGATAGGGTGGCACATGGTAATGAAGGCTATGGAATGTATGACTTATGGATATGAAATGATTTCCTAAATTTATGGAAATTTAGGAATGCATCATGGGATAGGATGAATGAAATGATATGACATACATCTAGCTACATGTATGGAGAAATATAATGTATGTGGATGACATGCAATTAAGTTGGAAAAAAAATTGAATTTGCTAGTTGGCACGTGTTGCAAGTACCTTCAACAATAGGTCCCTTTCGAACTATTTTGGCTTTTATTCATAAAGTTGTAGGTCCCTACTACACTGTGGAGTGTATTTGAAAATAATTGTTGATTGGATCACCTATGCATTGTGTGCATATGTAGGTGTTAAAAAATTATACCTAGCTAACCCTAGTAGATGAGCTATGTAGCTCATCTAATGAAGCATGTGTAGAATCTATAATGTGCCCCTATGTATCCTTTTTGTTTATTAGAATGTCTTCATTAGGATTACTACCTTTTTCATGATTGTTGGCTTGTTCAATTTCTTTATATGAAGCACCGTGTTGTCCATATTGTTGCATTAGAGGAATTAAAAAATCATCTTTTTGTGCTGGCTTCTTGTAAATTTTCAGTCTGTGACCATTGACCAATAGTGTAAATCTAACATCTACAGTTTGTAAGTTGATTACTCCATTTGGGAAAAATTTCTCTATTTCATATGGTCCTAACCACCTTTTTTGTAGCTTTCTTTTATAATCTTTATACCTTGAGTCATATAATAAAGCCCAATCACCTACACTGAACTCTTTTGTCTTTATATATTGATCATGCCATTTTATTCTCTGTTTTTGAATGATCTCTATGTGATGTATGACATCCGTTCTAATCTCATCCAGTCCATTTAAATTGTGTAGTCTTTCTTTTTGTGTTGTTGTCAAGTCTATAGCTAGTTCAACTATTGTCTTAATTATCTTGTATTCAAATTTAATGGGCAGAACTGTTGTTTTACCATACACCAACTCGTAGGGTGTAAAGCCTATTGTTGTCTTCCATGTTGTTCTATAGGCCTATACTACCTCAGGCAACCTGGATGCCCAATCTTTTTTATGAATCTGCACTATTTTGGTCAGGATGTTTTCAATCTACTTGTTTGTTACTTCCACCTACCCATTGGCTTGGGGGTGATAGGGTGTTGACTTCTTATGCTTTATTTCATACTCTTGAATTAATTTGGCAATCAACTTCGAAGTGAATTGTGGACCTTGATCTATCATAATTTCTCTTGGCACTCCATACCTTATGAATATGTCTTCATATAGGAATTTGGCTACACTACCATCTCTAGCAAATTGCAATGCTTTGACTTCAACCCACTTGGTTTGATAATTTGTGCAAACTAGGATATACTCCTTGTTATTGGATGTTGGTGCTATTAGGACAATGAAATCTAACCCCCATTTATCAAATGGTGCTAGTGCCAACTATGGTTGCAAAGACATCTCATCTATCTTAGTTGGCCTACCCATCCTCTAACATCTGTCACAACTCCTTGTATGTTTCATTGAATCCTTATGAAGAGTTGGCCAATAATAGCTAGTGGTGAGAATATTAAGTGTAGTCCTCTTTACTACAAAATGTCCCCCATAGGATTCATCATGGCAGGATTTGAGGATTTTACAGACCTCATCCTCTCTTATGCATCTCCTCATAATATTTTATGGACCTATATAAATCAAATAACGAACTACCCAGGAGTAGTGGAAACTTTTATGCATCAACTACCTCTTTTCTCTAGGGGAGAAATGAGGTGGTATTTGCCTTGCTACTAGCTAATTTGCAATATCAACAAAACAAGGTGTCTACAATGTTTGAGAAAATAGATGTTCATTTGGAAAAGAATCATCAACAACACCTACTAACTGAGTGGGTAATCTAGACAAAAAATCTACCACCACATTTTCCTTACCAAGTTTGTCCACTATGGTGATATCAAATTTTTGCAAAAATAACATCCATCTAACAAGTCTTCCACCAACCGTAGGTTTATTCATTAAATACATTATTGCAATGTGATAAATGTGAATAAGGATTGGATACCCTGTGATACAATTCCTAAACTTGTTAATTGCAT
Organism: Sequoia sempervirens; assembly: GCA_007258455.2. Lineage (NCBI taxonomy): Eukaryota > Viridiplantae > Streptophyta > Pinopsida > Cupressales > Cupressaceae > Sequoia > Sequoia sempervirens. The sequence continues at coordinate 221,611,706 of VDFB02075321.1, read as the reverse complement.
AGACAATTACCAATATTTCTTTTTTTGTGACTATGTAGTTGAGTTTTTCCCCTTGTAAATTCTTGCTAATGTAGTATATGACATACTCCTTATTACCTTCTATCCAAGTACTGCTCCTATGAAAAATTCATAAGCATCTGTGTGTATGTGGAAAGGCAAGGTCCAATTTGGTCCTCTCAAGATAGGTGCTTTTGTTAGTGTTGCCATAAGTGCTTCAAAAGAGTGTTGGCATTCTATGGTCCATTCAAATTCTACATCCTTTGTGAGTAGAGAAAATAAGGTTGATGAATTTTTGCTAAAGTCCTGAATGAATCTTCTATAGTAGCCTACATGTCCTAGAAAACTCTTGACATCTCTTTGTTTTTGTGGCACATGGAGTGTGGATATTATTTTAATTTTATTGGGATCCACTTGAATCCCTTCACTTGAAACAAAATGTCCTAGCATGATCCCTTGGGTCATCATCATGAAACATTTCTCGTGACTTAGGGATGGGTTTTGTTCTTAACACCTCTTTAAAACTTTCTCTAGGTATTTGAGTGCTTCATCATAGGTTTCTCCATAGGTTGTGAAACCATCTATGTAGATTTCCATGGAGTCGTGCAAAATCAGAGAAAATGCTTAGCACTACGCTTTGAAAAGTGGCTAGATCATTACATAGTCTAAAGGGAAGAACAAAATAGGCATATGTTACCCATGGGCATGCAAATGTGGTTTTATCCTAGTCCTTTGGAGCTATTCTAATCTAGTTATAGCCACTAAATCCATCTAGAAAGGAGTACTTTTTACCTGCTAGGGAGTCAAGCACTTGATCAATGAAAGGTAGAGGAAAGTGGTATTTTCTAGTGGCTGTGTTTAATTCTCTAATCTACACATACTCTCCATTTCCCTCCTTTCTTGAGGACAATAACTAGAGGTGACAAATAGGGTAAATGAAGCATGCATGAAGTAATTTTGTAACTCAGTTTTGACTATATCTCTTATTGTAGGGTTCATCCTCCTTTAGGATTGTCTAATTGGTTTAAAACCATCATTTATATAGATCCTATGAATGCATAGGTCTGGATCAATTCCCTTTATGTCATGGTAGTCCCATGAAAATTTTGCTACGTGTTTCTGCAGCATAGTGGTTAGGGAAGTCTGCTACTCAATAGTTAATTCATTGTAACATTCGACATTCTACCTAACATAATTTATAAGGTCTTGAATGTTGATTGTACAGATGAAATGTCAAATACAACATTATTTGGGACACATTGTTATGGTAGTAAATAATGGAAAAGTTGAGATATTGATTTTGATGAATTGACAAGTATAATATTCTACAAAGGATCCTACAAACATGAAAAATAGTCTTGTTGTTGTGGGTTCCTACCACAGTTATTATGTATAATGTGTGCAATTAAATCATCCTCATCTTGGTTGTTCAATAGAGGGCTATATTCAATGGTCATGAGATTCTGTGGAGAATGTTGGTCATTTTCATCTAGGGTAGGCCATATGGTCTACTCTAAATTTTCATGAGGTTGGATTGGTCGATAAAGGACCAAATTCTTGGTCACAGTTCCATTTGAGATTTTCATGTTTCCAAACCTACAACCTATAAATTCATTAGTTGTTGCTAACCATTGTCTTCCTAGAATAGAGGGATAACCTACAAGGTCAGCTTTTGGCTGCAGTACTATAAAATCTACATGGTACTCCCATGAATCCAAAGCTATGACCAAGTCCTCAACGATGCCTTCAGGTTTCACCGTTGACCTATCTACCAACTGTAAAATAGTGGGTGTAGGTCTAAGGTTTACTAATTGCAATAGTTGCATTGTTTCCTTAGTCATCACATTAATTGTTATCCCCAAGTCAATCAAGGTATTTTTTATGAGAGTACCATTTATCTCAATTTCCACAATGTCCACAACTGGACTTTTAGGGTCTATATATTTAGGGACAATGATATTCCCTAACATGGTGTCAACAAGATTCCCTAAGACATGTACAATCTGAGGGTCCTTCCTTTTTATTCTAGGTCTTTTAAGACAAAGGTCTCTCACTATTTTTATGTAAATGGAAATGTCTTTGATGGCTTGTACGAGAGGTATCTTTATACACACATCCTGAAGTTTCCCTAATAGGTCAATTTTAGATTGGTTTTGATGTTTTTGAACAACTAAACATTCATGGAATGGAGGTTGTGGAGTTGAAGTGGTCTAGTTCACCTAATTTGACTTAGGTTCCATAGGTGGATTATCCAAGGCTTCCGGTAAGGGTTCATCTTTCAACTCAATGATTTGAGGGGATGAAGGCCCAACCAATGTTTTCCTTGAACTAAGGTGGACATCACTCACCTTTGGAACCTAAGGTGCAAATTGGGTTGGTAGTTGAGGTTCCCTTGGTGGCTGAAATGATGGGTTCATTGGATTGGGAATGATTAGATGTTGTTGTGGCTATAAGGGCTGCTTGTAATTTATATTCTATTTTTTCCATTGTTGGCCCTTTTTCCATTGATTTTTCCATTGGTTTTGCTTTGAACATTGGGGGTTGTAGTTATATCCTTGAAAATTTTGTTGTGGCCACATGGGTTGTTTTTGCTGGTTCCATTTTGGTTGGGGATTTTGCAATTGGTTTTATGTGTTTTCCCAAGGCTGAGGGTTTCAACTAGAAAAGTGTTGATTGATAATTGGAAATTGTGTATTGAAATTCAAATGATTTTGAGGCATAACTTGTCTTGGTTTCTATGTCCTCCTTTGTGCAATGTAGAAAAATTGTCCATATTCACCCTCTAGTCTTGAAAGTGTTTTCCCTAGTCTATCATTTGTGATACTTGCTACCCTTTTGCACTTACAATTAGCTTTTCTCTGTCTATAGTTAGGGCAGTATTAAGTGAGGATTACCTTTGCCTCTTCTTGATTTTACTTTACATGTAGAGTGTCTAATTAGGTAGCCAAATGGATTATGATATCTTATTTAATGTTGGATAACAAGTTAATCAATTCAACTCTTGAGACTCCATTAGATGTCTTACTGATGGAACATATTCTGCCCCCCCTTTTCCTCTTTAATTGGTAAAGGTTATTGAATAGTTTCTACAAACTTTTCAAATTTCTTCAAAAGGTAATTGTGATATATCTCCTGACCCAATAAGATTAAGAGAATCCATGCAGTCATCATTGAATCCTCTTAGGAACACCAACTTCAGGAATTCTTCTAAAATTCTATTTTGTGGATTCTTTTTCAAGAAAAAATGGAACCTTTCTACATAGTCCTCCAATGGTTCATCTTCTTTCTGAGACATTCCAAAAATATCATCCATTCTTTTATCAAACCCTCTATAATAGTCCTGGTATTTTTCTAGGAACTTAGTCTTCATAATGTCCCAATTTGGAACAACATCTCTTCCTAGGCCCATAAACCATCCTAAGGAAACATCCTTCAAGGTTATTGGAAATAGCTTGAGTCTATGTGCATCAGTTGTGTAGTCATAACTCCTAAAAAAGACATTAAACTTGAACAAGAAGGTAGTTGCATTCTTGGTTACCAAAAAAATAAAAAATAGGCTACACTAAAGGAGCCACATTCTTGAAAACAACTACTCTATCCTATTTGGTGATTGGGCACTCAAAAGTGACATGTTCTGGTGGGTCATCCACCGCTGCATCAACCATGGTTTGGAAGTTCCCCTCTATATTTGTATTGGATGTTGGTGAGAGGGATAGTTCTTCTTTAGGAATACCCTCACTCTAATCACCAGAATCACCAATATCATTCTAGCATAGGTGTTTACACATACTATAAATCATAAATTGCATAATAGTGAAAAGAGGTAATGTTGAAGCTATTGCTATGGGTACTTATAGCTAAAGACTTTGGCTAGTTCATTGTCAAGAAATGAATTATGTCATTAACCAATACTTGCTAAATCAACTAAATTGGCTAAATTCATAGACCAATGTATGGAAACAATTAAAGCATGAATACATTACAAGATATTATTCACATTCACCACATGAAGAATGTGATTAAGAAAAACATAATTATGAAACTAACTACTACAACATAAATAAAACTATAGAAAATAAAGATGGGAATAGTTACCTTGAGTGGACCTTGCTCAAGTGACTATCTCCACAAAGTGAACTCAAATATAGCTGATAGGGAGGTTGGATGAAACAATCACTATTTCATGCTTAGGGTCTTGCTTGGAAGACCTCTAGGGTGTTTCACTCCACCACTTGAAACCTATGGGACCTCTTCCTTCTTGAGGTCTCCTGATCTCTCCTTGCCAACCCAACTATAAACTTAGCTCCTCCTACCAAGTCAAGACTTGGTGCACTCTTGAAACACTTGCCTTAGCCCTTAATCCACCCTAAAGGCTACAAATCCTCCAAATCTTGAATTTAGCTTTGTAGGGGTGTGGAGGTGCTTCTAAAATCATCAATACATCCTATTAAGTGCATTAGGGTCCACCTAGATCCATCTACAGGTCGCTTTCACCAAACCCTCTTTTAGGCCTAAAAAGGCTACTAGCCCTAGGAGCCCCAATTAGGCCTCCTTTTCTGAGAAATCTGGTTAGTTATCCAAATATTTTTAGAAAACACCCAATCTTTTCTTGGGATTCCTGGTTCATATGCACACCTCTCAAATATTTTTGGGGTCTTGGGTCTCAACTGTCTGTACAAAGGCTTAACCCACAATTTGGAAAAATTAGGCCTATACAAACCCTTACCTGACCTCACTGCAAACTGTTAGATATTCCTCACACCAAATGGATTGATGGAGCTTTCTCCTTCATGCTATGTCTTGGAAAGGTACTTACCTACCCTCTCCACACTATGACTTGTCAAGAAATGGACACCCCTGAAATCAAGCGCTCTGCACTTTTTGTCTTCCCTAGCTGGACTCTTCCTGGCTCGCCTAGGGCAAGACTTCCATAGTAGCTCCTGTATTTTCAAAAGCCCTAAACCCTACCATATGTACATAAATGGAGTCTAGTCACTGTTCCTAAAGGGCCATACAATTTGTACGGTGAGGAAGTGAACTAACACTCCATTTTCATAAAACTGCCTAGTTCAGACCAACAACAGTATGAAAACCAAACTATTTACAAACAAAGCTTGAAATTGAATAAAGAAACTAGCTAATGTCACACAATGCTTGAATAACTACTACACTACATTCTACACCAGTTACAACACCATGATTAATCCATTAAAAGCTCACTTCAATGCAAAAATCAGAAAATTCACTTCCAAACACAATTGCTTTCCTTGAATTCACAAAACTTCAAAACATAACAAATGCTTCCAACCCTTCTCCCATGTCGAGGTCACCCCTAAATAGGTCACCCAAATCAGTTATCCTCTCCTTGTCTCTTCTTGGCCACTTATAGCACCAATTGAGCCACATTTTCAAATATTTTGCAAGAATTCCTAAAAATCCAAGACCTCATTTTGAGCTAGAACCTTATGACACCTATTCTATGGTCAACATGACCTTCATCTGATCAAAACCCAACCAAAAATTCCATTAAGGCTTACATCCAAATGAACTAAATTTCATTGCTTAGTTTTCCTAGACAAGACTGTCCTAGACAAACCTTATAAACAACCTATGGTAACCTATGGGTGCTCCTGCACCATTCTCCCCCCTCTGTAGGAGAGATCAGAGATACATCAATACCCTGCTTCTTGAACTAAGCTTCATCCACCCATGTAGCCTCAGATTTTGGTTTTCCCTTCCATTTGATGAGATGTTCCATGTATTCCTTATGTTGGGTAGACTTCTTCACCCTTGGTTCCAAGATCCTCTCTACTTGCAGCTTGTCTTTAGGAGGTAAGGATAAGTTACTCACATCCTTCAATACATCCACACTTTTCAGATCCAAGTCAGTGACTGGTCCTTTATACTTGATCAAATCAGCCACATTAAACACTGGTGAAATGCCTAAGTCTGCAGGTAGCTCCACCTTGTAAGCATTTTTTCCATACTTGGCTAACACCTTACATGGTCCCACTCTCTTCATCTGCAACTTGGTTGATGTTCCTTTATGCAACCTAGATTTGTTGAGATGGACCATGACATAGTCACCTACTGTAAATTGGAGATTTTCTAGACATATCCACCTTAGCTTTCAGCTTGTGAGTAGCCTCTATGATTGTCTTTTTCACTTGCTCCTAGATCTCCTTCATGGTCTGAGAGAAATCTTCAGCATGGCCACTCCTATGCTCCATAGCTCCTAGATCTCTAAGTTCACACACACCTCTTGGGTGCATTCCATACACAATTTCAAAAGGACTTCTACCTGTGGTCTGATTCACACTATCATTGTAAGCATATTCAGCTTGTGATATGACCATGTCCCATGTCTGTCCATACTCCTTGGTGAGGCATCTTAGCAGGTTACCTAACACTCTATTGATCACCTTAGTTTTTCCATCAGTCTGAGGATGATAGGCTGATCCAAAAGACAAGTTAGCACCTAATTTGCTCCATAGAGTCTTCAAAAATGACTCATGAACTTCACGTCCCTATCTAAGACAATGCTCAATGGAAATCCATGGATCCTCACAATCTCTTTGAAGAAAATATGAGCAATATAGCTAGCATCATGGGTGGTCTTGCAAGGAATAAAATGACTCATTTTGCTAAACCTATCTACCACCGCATAGACACTATCAAAACCTGTCTTAGTTTTAGGGAGTCCTACCACAAAGTCCATACTAATACATTCCCATGGTCTATTGGGAATGGGTAGAGGTTGATACAAACCTGCATTGCTAGCTCCCCCCTTGGATTTCATACAAACTACACACTGCTCCACATACCTTCTGACATCCCTTGGCAACTTGGGCCAATAATAGAACCTCTGCACTAATTCCAGTGTCTTGTTGATACCAAAATGACCACTAAGACTACCATTGTGCTTCTCCTGGATACGATTCTCTCTCATTGAACCTTTTGGAACACATAACTGATTTCCCTTGAACAAAAGTCCACTTTGTAATGTATACTCTGAGAATTGACTATGAAAGCGATTCTCAAAATCAGAACATACCTTATATGCCTCTGAGAAGTCTTCATCTTCTCCATAGAGATCCTTGAAACTTTCTATCCCAATGCTCTTTATTTGTATCTCTTGCACTGTCAGCAACCTCCTACTTATTGCAGCTGCCACCTTGTTCAACTGTCCCTTCTTCTGCTTAATGGTAAATGTGAAGGCTTGGAGGTATTCCATCCATTTCAAATGTCTATTGCTCAACTTATCTTGTGTTTTGATGTAGGTAAGTGCCTGGTTATCAGTAAACACTACAAACTCTTTAGGTAGGAGATAATGCCTCCACTTTCTAAGTGACTGTACTAAAGCATATAGTTCCAAGTCATAAGTAGAATACTTCTATTTAGCTTCATTGAGCTTTTCACTAAAGAAAGCTATAGGCCTGCCTTCTTGGCTTAATACTCCTCCTACTGCAATTCCACTGGCATCACATTCCACAGTGAATAACTTATCAAAACTAGGTAACAAAAGGATGGGTTGAGTTGCCACTTCTTGTTTCAATTTCTCAAAACCCTTCTCTACTTCAAGAGTCCATTTGAACTTAGTTTTTAGGCCACCTTTGATTGTATCAAGTACTGGTGCACATATGCCACTAAATTTCCTTATAAACTTCCTATAAAATTGAGCTAACCCATGAAAAATCCTTACCTCTGTCCCAGTGGTTGGTGTAGGCCAATTTAGGATAGCTTCCACCTTTCTTGGGTCCATCTTCAATGATCCTTGGGATACTACAAACCCTAAATACACAAGCTCTTGTTTGAAGAACTCACACTTTTCTAGGTTGATGGATAACCTCTCCTCTTGCAATCTTTTAAGAACCAACTCCACATGCTTTAGATGTTCTTCTGTTGTCTTGCTAAAAATGAGTATATCATCTAGATAAACCACCACAAATAACCCTAAGAAGTCCTTAAGCACTTCATTCATGAGCCTCATGAATGTGCTAGGGGCATTTGAGAGGACAAATGGCATAACTCTCCACTCATATAACCCATCAGTTGTCTTAAAGGCTATCTTCCACTCATCCCCATCTTTGATTTTGATCTGATGGTAACCACTCTTGAGATCCAACTTGGTAAAATATTGACCTCCTCCAAGACAATCCATTAAATTCTCTATCCTAGGAATAGGGAACCTATATTTGATTGTAATTCTATTTATAGCCCTAGAGTCACTATAAAGTCTCCACTTACCACCTTTCTTGGTTGCTAAGACCACTGGTACTCCACATGGACTGATGCTCTTCCTAATTAGTCCTTAGTCTAACAACTCCTACACTTATCTAACTACTTCTAGGTTCTGATCTGGTGTAAGCTTGTAAGCTGCTTTGTTTGGCAATAAAGCCCCTGGTATGAAGTCAATCTGATAAGTGATGGCTCTCTTTGGAGGTAAGATTGTTGGTGATCCATCACTAACTATATCCTTGAACTGTTCAAGCAACTTCTGGACTGCTCTTGGTATGACTATTTTCTTAGTCTTATCTTCCTCCTTGGGTTGCACCATGACCACATATCCTCCCCTCCTTGTTGTAGAGTGTTGATAAACTTCTTGCCACTACTTAACAAGACACTAGGGGTCTTTGACTATCCTTCTTCCTCATCTGACAGTGACTACAGTTTGAATGTCTTTCAATCCTTCTTGAATGAGATAGTGTTCTCCTTTCCATCATAGATGGCTCCTCTATCATACTGCCATGGTCTTCCCAATAGAAGATGGCATGCATCCATGGGCAACACATCACAAATCAACTTGTCCTTGTACCCTCCAATGGAGAACTCCACCATTGTCTATTCATTTACAAGAACACTCTTCCCTTTGTTCAACCATGTCACGTTGTAAGGATTATTGTGGGGTACTTTCTCCAACTTCAACTTCCTCACTGCCTCCTCAGAGATTATGTTATCAGTAGACCCTGAATCCACTATAACCTTGCACACCTTTCCAAGTATTTTGCATCTTTCCCTGAATAAGGCTGTCCTTTGCTTTGGCTCTTCTTTGACCAGTTGTTTGATTAGAACCCTGCTAAACATCAAGTTCTCCCCCACTTCTAACTCAATGTGACTAACCTCTAGTGACTTGACACTTGTAGTGTCTTCTTGAGCATATGCTACTCTCTTTTATGTATTTGAAGAAGATGCTTTCTCTGGGCACCTATAAGCTAGATGACTACTTGACCACAGTTGTAACACTTCACAGTTACTTATTCCTACTCCTCTTCCTCTATTTGAACCTCCTTGAGGTCCTCTACACTTCACTTCCATGCTCTATGAGTTTACTGTCCCTGAAGTCCCTCTACATTGGTATCCACCTCTATGTCCTCTTTGATCTCCACCTTTATCTCTGTTCTTATAAGCCCGGTCTTGTTTCCTCTTACTCCTCTCTTTAATATTTATAGCCAATTGATAGCATTGGTGCACTGTTTTGGGACTTAGAAGAGTCATCTCCTCTTGAATGTTCCACTTCAAGCCGTTAAGATACCTAGCCACCTTAAGACTTTCATCCTTTGTAACATTAGACCTCATACAAAGTTTTTGAAACTCCTCAGTATAAGAATTCACATCTCGGTCTCTTTGTCTCAAGCTCTGTCTTTTCTTGTGCAACTAAATTTCATAATCATTAGGCATGTATGCTTCTCTCACTTTGGCAACCATTCCCTTCCAAGTAGAAATAGGCTTCTTGACTTCCTTTTCTCTCTCTGCCTAAATGAACTTCCACCATGTCAAGGTAGAACCTCTTAATCTTGACTTTTCCACCTTCACCTTCTATGCTTTAGTGACTCCATCACACTCAAAATGGTTTTCCATTCCCTCTATCCAATCCATGACTAGATCAACTTCCATTTTCCCACTAAACAGTGGTATGCCTTCAAGTGCTTTTCCACTCAAATCCTTCAATGCCTTCAAGAAAGGATCTTCTTGCAAACCAGGGTCAGGTTCAGGGATCTTGTCTTCCTCTGCAACCTCTTCTTTCTTTGGTACCCTTCCTTCCAACTGCACATTACTCATTGCTTGCTCAAGTTGGGTTGTTCTTTCCCTCAATAGTCTATTGTCTTCCTCCTGTTCTTCGACCTTCTTGGCCAATTTTGCATTTGTCACCATGTCAGTAGAACCACTAGACTCAATCTCTAACATATAATATTATATCCCAAATCTTTTGTTGCTCTGACACTAATCTGATAGGGAGGTTGGATGAAACAATCACTGTTTCATGCTCAGGGTCTTGCTTGGAAGACCTCTAGGGTGTTTCACTCCATCACTTGAAACCTATAGGACCTCTTCATTCTTGAGGTCTCTTGATCTCTCCTTGCCAACCCAACTATTAACTTAGCTCCTCCTACCAAGTCAAGACTTGGTGCACTCTTGAAACACTTGCCTTAGCCCTTAATCCACCCTAAAGGCTACAAATCCTCCAAATATTTAATTTAGCTTTGCAAGGGTGTGGAGGTGCTTCTAAAATCATCAATCCATCCTATTAAGTGTATTAGGGGTCCACCTAGCTCCATCTGCAGGTCGCTTTCACCAAACCCTCTTTTAGGCGTAAAAAGGCTACTAGCCCTAGGAGCCCCAATTAGGCCTCCTTCTCCGAGAAATCTGGTTAGTTCTCCAAATAATTTTAGAAAACATCCAATATTTTCTTGGGATTCCTAGTTCATATCACACCTCTCAAATATTTTTGGGGTCTTGGGTCTCAATTGTCCGTACAAAGGCTTAACCCACAATTTGGCAAAATTAGGCCTATACAAACCCTTACCTGACCTCACTGCAAACTGTTAGATATTCCTCACACCAGATGGATTGATGGAGCTTTCTCCTTCATGCTATGTATTGGAAAGGTACTTACCTACCCTCTCCACACTGTGACTTGTCAAGAAATGGACACCCCTGCAAATCAAGTGCTCTGCACTTTTTGTCTTCCCTAATCGGACGCTTCCTGGCTTGCCTAGGGCAAGACTTCCATAGTAGCTCCTATATTTTCAAAAGCCCTAAACCATACCATATGTACATACATGGAGTCTAGTCACTATTCCCAAGGGGCTGTACAATTTTTACAGTGGGAAAGTGAACTAACACTCCATTTTCACAAATCTGCCTTGTTCAGACCAACAACAGTATGAAAACCAAACTATTTACAAACAAAGCTTGAAATTGAATAAAGAAACTAGCTAATGTCACACAATGCTTAAATAAATACTACACTACATTCTACACCAGTTACAACACCATGATTAATCCATTAAAAGCTCACTTCAATGCAAAAATTAGAAAATTCACTTCCAAACACAATTGCTTTCCTTGAATTCACAAAACTTCAAAACATAACAAATGCTTCCAACCCTTCTCCCATGTCGAGGTCACCCCTAAATAGTTCACCCAAATCAGTTATCCTCTCCTTGGCTCTTCTTGGCCCCTTGTAGCACTAATTGAGCCACATTTTCAAATATTTTGCAAGAATTCCTAAAAATCCAAGACCTCATTTTGAGCTAGAATCTTATGACACCTATTATATGGTCAACATGACCTTCATCTGATCTAAACCCAACCAAAAATTCCATTAAGGATTACATCCAAATGAACTAAATTTGATTGCTTAGTTGTCCTAGACAGACCTTCTAAACAACCTATGGTAACCTATGGGTGCTCCTGCACCAATAGCTCCTTAAATAAATTAACATAACAGTAACTGGAAAGATCTCATTGCATAACTCAAGATATCATAATCCAAAGGGATTCTTCTGGAATATCTTATTCATAAGATCATGATTGAGAAACAAAACATTATTGTATAAAAGTGGTATCTTCAAAATTCCTTCATGCCTAGTACATGTCCTACCTTTTTCACACTTTAAATTTTAACACTCAATTATTAGCATTAGAATTATCATAATCACAAGTAAAAAACAAGTATAAATACATTAATATTTAACTAAAATTGTATCAAAATTATTACAAAATCTTAATAAATTATGATAAGATTATCTATATTGACACTATACTTGGTTTTGAAGGATGGTGTTGCAGATTGGTTGGTGGGTGTGTGGCTTGTAGCAGGCCGCAACTTGCATGACTAGCTTTCCCTCTTTACATGGTAGTGTGGTTGCGTGTGAAGGTGTTCAAGGTTCCTTTTGCTGCATGGGTGGGTTTCAATTGCTTCGAGGATGTTTTTTTATACGAAAGATATGGTTTATTGTTGGTGTTTGGGTTTGGGTTGTTGGGGGGTTTGTGTGATTTGGTTGTGGTGTTGTTGGGTGTTGGTGTTGGAGTTCTTGGTCAATTTTAGTTGTTGCTAATGACACTAGGTGCGATTTTGGTTGCTATAAATAATTTTTCATTTATTGAGATGGATTCAGGGGTGGATGTATCCTCATAGGGTCATAATAAAGTGGTAAACTTATTAAGTAAAACTTTAAATGATGGTGGAGATTCTTGGATTGGAGGTCCTTGGATTTTGAAAACCAGTGGTTGTTTGGAGCAGAGTCTCACTCATCCAATCTTGGTTATTCAATCGAATTTGATAGTTGAGGATGTTAGTTATCTGAGTATCCATGCCTCGATCTACAAATTTATGGGTATTTGTGTCTCCCTACCCTTTTTGAAGTTGTGGGCACATAAAACTTGGAATATTGAAGGGGATATGGAGGTTATGTAGGTGGCTAATAATTATTTTTGGTGGTGTTCTCATGCTTGGTGGGTCGGGACAAGGCCTTTGAAGGAGGCCCTTATTTATATAATTAGGTGTTTTTGTTTATTAAACCCTGACACATAGGGTTTAATTTGGCTAAGGAACTACCATCAAAAATTCTTGTGTGGGTGAGACTCCCTCAGCTTCGCTAGGTGTTCTAGAGGAATGATGTTATGCATATGATTATGGTTCTTCTAAGAAAACCTATGGGTCCTTCGCAAAAAATGTTGGATAAAAAGGTAATATCATGTGCTCACATTTGTGTGGAAAATTGACATGAATAAACCATTACCAAATTCATTGGAGATTTAGGTTGGGTCCACTTCTTGGATTCAACAATTGGATTATGAAGCTCTTCCCTTTTGCTATCAGATCTATCATGATTATGGTCATTTGCAGAGGAAGTGTCCCAAACTCAGCTCTTTTGGGGGGTTTGTGGGTGACAAATCTTCCATGATGTCATCTCACCCTCCTCATCCAAAGGATAAAGGGAGGTGACTATGTCTAGGGGAAAACCTTATAAGGAGGGTTTTATTCTAGTCAAGCCCCAAAATAAGGGCATTGGTTTGAAGAGAACTTTGAAGGACAAGAAGGAAAATGTTTCTTTCAACCATTTTGAGGCCTTGGAGGATTTGGATTAGCTGGGTGAGTTTCTTGATAGGCTACATGCAAGGTCAATTAAAGGGGGAATGAACTAGATGGATCATATTGGTATCCCCAATATTGTGAGGGAAGATCATACAGATTCTTGGATGGATAGAGATCAATATTTGTTGTACCTAGGTGAGGTAACTTTGTTATTGGACAAGGAGATGGGAGATGGGTTGGCCTTGCATGATCCATTACTAGAGGATGTGGCTTCTCTTTTGGGGGGTTTATGGTTGCCAAAGCTTCCATGATGTCATCTCGCCCTCCTCCTCTAAAGGATAAAGGGAAGGTGGGTATGTCTAGGGGAGAACCTGGTAAGGAGGGTTTTATTCCAATCAAGCACAAAAATAAGGGTAGGGGTTCGAAGATAAATTTGAAGGATGGGAAAGAAAATGTTTCTTTCAACCATTTTGAGGCCTTGGAGGATTTGGATTAGCTAGGTGGGTTTCTTGATAGGCTACATGCAAAGTCAATTAAAGGGGAATGGACCAGATGGATCATATTGGTAGCCCCAATATTGTGAGGGAGGATTGTATGGATTCTCAGATGGATAGAGATCAGTCTTTGTTGTGCGTAGATGAGGTAACTTTGTTGTTGGACAAGGAGATGGGAGATGGGTCAGCCTTGCATGATCCATTACCAGAGGTTGCGACTTCTCTTTTGGGGGGTTTGTGAGTGCCAAATATTCCATGATGTCATCTCACCCTCCTCCTCCAAAGGATAAAGGGAAGGTGGCTATGTCTAGGGGAGAACCTGATAAGGAAGGTTTTATTCTAGTCAAGCCCCAAAATAAGGGTAGGTGTTTGAAGAGAACTTTGAAGGATGGTAGGAAAATGTTTCTTTCAACCATTTTGAGGCCTTGGAGGATTTGGATTAGCTAGGTGAGTTTCTTGATAGGATACATGCAAGGTCAATTAAAGGGGGAATAGACCAGATGGATCATATTGGTAGCCCCAATATTTCGAGGGAAGATTGTATGGATTCTCAGATGGATAGAGATCAGTTTCTGTTGTGCCTAGGTGAGGTAACTTTGTTGTTGGAAAAGGAGATGAGATATGGGTTGGCCTTGCATGATCCATTACTAGAGGCTACAACTTTGGTTACTGGTAAGAGTACCAAGGTTGTGCCTACTTTGGATCTGTAGTAAAAAACCATAAAAAGGGAAGCTCAAAGAAGAATTTGAAGGCAGGTGGGAAGAAGAATTAGGACAAAACTAAAGTCATGGGGGAGAATTTGGTGGATTCATGTTCAGTCAAGACCATTGAATCCCACTTCTCTAACCTTCAACAATGATTTTCTTGTCATGGAATGCAAGGGGATTGAATAGTTCTCCTACACAAAAGATCATTCAAGATTTAATTATGTTACATTCTTTGGATATTGTATTCATTCAGGAGACTAAGTTGTTGTGGATGGGATGATGAATTGGCCTCCAAGGTTTGGGGAGGGGTCAATGTCAGTGTATTGGGGTGCATGGTAGATCTGGAGGGATTGTTTGCTTTTAGTACCTATGGAAGATTTCTCCTATTTGGTGGATAGCTAGTAGAAATTATTTATCCATGGTTGCTTCAAGCTTTGCATTTGGTGAATTAGTCTTGCATAATAATGTGTATGCTCCATTAGAGCTTCTTGGTAAGTCTTAGTTTTGGGCCCATATTAGGTTAGTGCACTTCTTAGGTCCTTTTCTTCTTTAGATTCTCACTAGTGATTTTAAAGATATTATTAGTCTGGAGGAAAAAAGGGGAGGGGTGGGAATACTTGAGCCCTCATCTATGATTTTTAGAGAAAATATTTATTTTCTTAGTCTGATTCATGTAAGGCCGAGTAATGGTTTGTTCACATGGAGCAACAGAAGATGTGGGGAGGGCTTTATTTCAAAGAGATTAGATTTCTAGTTTTTAACTTCTGGATTGACAACAATTGGCTTTCTAGTTCAAAAATTTTGGATTGGAAGGGGTTAGACCATTGTCCTATCAAATTATGTGTGAGTGGGAGGAACTATCTAAGAACCCAAATTTTAAATTTTAGCTTATCAAATCATGTACGGGTGGGAGGAACTATGCTAAGAACCCAAATTTTAAATTCCCAATGCGACATTCAAGGTCATCCAAAATATTGAGGTCATTCGAGTGTCTCTATCATAAATGATAGTCTCTAGCACTCCATGCAAGTGGAATATCTCCTAGACAAATTTATTGGCCAGGGTCAACGATCCATCCTTAAGGTTTCCTAGAATGAAGTGTGCAACCTTAGTAAACTTATCAATCATGACCAAGATAACATCATGCATGTTCTTGCTCAAAGGCAACCCCTATACAAAGTCCATACTGATTACCTACCATTTATACTCAGGTATGTCATGAGGGTACAATAGCCTGACTGGATGTGCAAGCTCAACCTTGACTCACTGGCACTCTAAGCATCTGGCTACGTACTCCACTACATCTTTCTTGAGTTTAGGAAAAAAGTACAAAGTTTTCAACTCTGTGATCATCTTGGATACTCCAGGGTGTCCTGAATATGGTGCATTATGAAGCTCCTCTAAAACCAACTTCCTCAAATCTCCAGAGTTTGGAATATACATTCTTCTCCGGTATCTTAGAATACCATTTGATTTGATCTCATACCCATTGATCCAATGATCTGATGGGTTTTCTACTAGGGCACTCTTCACTCTCTCATAGTGCTTATCCCCTAGCAGAAGTTGTATCACCTGTTGTCTCAAGTTAGAACTTGTTGAGATCATGGATGCTAGATGTCTTCATCTACTAAGAGCATCAACCACTTTGTTCTCTTTTCCCTTTATATACTTAATTTTGAAGTCATAATCACTAAGGAATTACAACCACCTTCTCTATCGCACATTAAGGTTTGGTTGGGTAAAAATGTATCTCAATCCCAAGTGGTATGTCTTGAGTTAAAATGGATTTCCCAAGAGATAATGCCTCCAAATTCTTAAGGCATGAACTATTGCGGCCAATTCTAAATCATGCAGTGCACAGTCCACCTTGTTCTAATTAAGCTTCCTTGATTCATACACTACCACGTGTTTTTCTTGCTTTAATACTGCTCCCAATCCCTCTCCTAAATCATCTATGATTACTATGAATCTTCCATTAGGATTACGGATGTCAACACCTGTGTTGTCGTGAGCCTCTCCTTCAAGAGTTGGAATGCCTGTTCACATTTCTCGGTCCATTAAAACCACATTCCTTTTCTTTGGAGTGATGTAATAGGAGATGCAATTTGGAAAACCCTTGCACAAACTTCCTATAGTATCATGCGAGGCCCATGAAGCTATGGAATTCTAACTCATTTTGAGGCACCGACCATTCCACAATCACCTTGATCTTCTCAAGGTCTACAGAGACTCCTTCAGCTAAAATAATATGGCCTAGATAGTGCACCTTATATTGATAGAATGAACACTTGGATAGTTTCCCATAGAGTTTCCTTTCTCTCAGTGGCTGAAGAACTATCCTCAAGTGCCTATCTGGCTGAAGAACTATCCTCAAGTTCCTATCATGCTCTTCAACAAACTTTAAGTAAACCAAGACTTCATCAATGAAGATTAAAACAAATTCATCCAAGCAGTCTCTGAATACGCTATTCATGAGGTTCATAAAAGCTACTAGTGCATTAGTCAAACCAAGAGGTACCACAGTGAACTCATAATGCCCATACCAAGTTTGGAAGGAAGTCTTCAAAATATCTTCTTCCTTAATTCTCAACTGATGGTACCTTGACCTAAGATAGATTTTGGAGAACACCGTCACTCCCTTCATTAGGTCAAACAACTTGTCAATCCTCGGGAGTGGATACTAGTTCTTGATGGTCACCTTCTTCAACATCCGATAATCTATACACAAACACAAGGTTCCATCCTTATTTTTCACAAAGATAACTGATGCTCCCCAAAGAAACACACTAGTTCTTATAAGCCCTTTGTTCAACAATTTCATTAACCGAGCCTTCAACTTGTAGAGTTTGGTGGTGGTCATCTGATAAGGTGCCTTGGATTGAGGCTTAACTCTTGGAACGAGGTCAATAGAGAAGTCAAAAACTCTTGGAACAAGGTCAATAGAGAAGTCAAATTCCCATTTCAAAGGAAACTCCATAAGTTCATCAGGGAATACATCTCGGAACTCCTTGAGAATATGATAGTCATCTAAATATGGTCCCTTGCTGTCAGGATTACTGATATGCACAACATAAATTTCACATCCCTTTCAACAAGCCTTCTTAAGCTACATAGTAGAAATCTATCTAAGCTCTAAGGGTCTTTACATTCCACAAATATCGACTGGGTTTCCATAATCATCTAGATAGTTGACTATCTTATCCTCATAGTTTACTAAATCCTTATTCTTGGTTAACCAATTTATCCCCAAAATTATATCATATGAGCCTAAAGGTGCCACATAGAAGTTGACCTGGGTTTGAAAGGCTGGAAGCTCTAACTCACTGCAAAAGAGATAGGTATCTACCCTCTGCTCTACTCAATTACCTTACTAGACTGTCCATGAGTTTTCCATGTGTTTAGGTCTAATAAGTATCTTGGATATTATTCTAGGATCTATAAAATATTAAGTAGCTTTGATATCAATTAATATAGAGACAGATTGGCCATAGAGCTTACTTATTAATTGAATTGGCGAAGCCGAATACTCTGCTTGCTTATTATCCACTACAGTGTGGATCTAGTGATGTTGAGTCTACTGGTAATTCCATTCCTTACATGACTTCGACCATTGAGGACAATTTAAGGCATAATGATCCCCTCCACAAGTATAACATCCATCACGAGGCCCTTTGTGACCTCCTAGCTTGTCCTCTCTGAAGCCCTTCTACTTTTGATCGTCTTTACCCTTGGTTTTGTTTGCCTTCTTACTCTTTCTGCCATTCCCATCTTCACCTTTCTCTTGCGACTCACTTCCTCTCTTGAGATTGCAGATTTGATGGATCTTGTCTCCTTTGTGAAATTTCTTCTTACCAAACCATGACTTAGGATTTGCATTATTGTAAAAATTGGATAGCTGTTGTAGTTTTTGTCCCTATTTGATGGCTTTTTGGAAGACTTCATTCATGGTAAGAGGATCATGCATATCCACTTCAGCTCCAATGTGAGGTATCAATCCCAATATAAATTTTTGGATGCAAAAATGTTCGTCTCCCTGATACTAGAACACATACTTCAATAAGTTGGTGAAATTTTTCCAATATTGGGTCATAGTCATGCTCCCCTAAGTTAAATTCTAGAATTTCATGACTTTCTTGTTGAAGAAAAGCTATGGTAACCATCTCTTCCTGAAAGATTGGAGGAAGAGTTCCCAAGTGATCTTAGCAGGCCAAAGATTCCTTTCTAACTATTCATTATCCCACCAAGTCACCGCTTCATTAGAAAGCTAATATATAGCCCATGCCACTTTAGTTTGGTTGGAAAGGTTACAGAGCCAAAATTATTTTCCCATCTCATTAATCCATGCCTCTACTCCTGCTTTGATAGCCTTACCATAGAACTTGGGTGGTGCTACTCTTTTGATATATTTTCAAAGCTCATCCCCAATTCATCCTTGTGGACATGCCTTAGACCTCCATCTCCATGATTGAATTTTGCATTCTTGTGGTTTCAGTCCTCATGTTCCACTAAGACCTCTTGTTCTAAGTGGTCCATACGAGCCTCTTGCCTATTTAGGAGCTCTAAAATCTATTCCAACCTCTTGTTAGGTCCATTATCTGACCCACTACCACCTGTCTCTTGTCTAGTGGTTACCATGCTAACTCACACTTAACCTGCATGACATTCACATCTATCACATCTTAGCACTTGGTTCTATGAATAAATGTTATTATTCTACATTTTCATCACATACACATGCCTATATCACTCATTCATCAAAGACAAACACATTCATGAATTGAAAACACATTTGGGAGTTCTTTGTTTGAACACACCAAAAATTATCATCTTGTTTTATTTATATTAAATGTGGTTCAAAAGACCCTTATTTACAAAGGCTTCTTGTTATATTATTATTTTTTCTTGTCATAAAAAAGAGGACATTCCTTTGGGTCCTCATTTGAATTTACATCAAGTTTTGTAGAAGAGGATGGTTGAGCACACAGGATCTCCTTTTCCTCTTTAGTTAACAAGGGTGTGTTGGGTCCACACCCTAGAGGCTAGTCCCTAATTGCAGAAAGATTTTTGATCTTGGGTGTTTGCTTCTCCTCAGTCCTCATGCCTCTCCCTAGCTTAAGTCATGTAAGGGCTTGAGCTAGAATCTTGTCATCTGAAATCTCGGGTTGAACCTCCATCTTAGCTTTTTCTTCCATTACGTCTTTCTTATGTGAGGTTCTAATGGTTTTCTGCTTCTTTCATCCTACCTTTGACCTTCCTGATGAGACAAAAAATGTCTCATCTATTAGCAAAATAAAAGCATGTATTTTGCTTAATTATGAAGTTTATCAAGATTGAGCATGATGAGGAAAGTAAGAGATTTTCAGTTAGAGCAGTAAATATTTCATCATATATTGAAAATTATGATCTAAGTTCTTGAGATTTTTGGAAAAAAAATTAGGAGACAAGAAGGCAAAAAAACCCATTAAATTTCATGAAAACCCAGTTCGTGGTTTGAGAGAAAATTCACGAGTCCGATGCTCCAAAACTTTGCTTTCATGCTCCAAAATTTTTAGAGTTAAAGAAGGATCTAATTGAAGGATACATATGATAGAAATTATGAAGAGGTTGAGCAGTTTGGGCTTCTATGAGCAGTTAAGGGACAACAATTGAGAGAATCTAGGGGGGCAATTCAAATCATCTAAGGTAGGTTGTTGGGTTGTGCAAACAAATGGAGCATATCTAGGAGATCGTTTTGGGTAGTTTGAACCTTTTTGCAAACATCTAGGAGATTTTTTATGAGCTTTAATGATACACAAGGGAAAGGCATGACTTTTTCAGCATTCAAATATATTTTTGGAGCTTGTTTAGGGGCTACAAAATAGGCATATTTATTTTGGACGACCAAAGAAGATTGACTCATCAAGATGAAGAAAAGACTTATCTTTTCCCTCAACACATGTTCCTATCTTCTAGCAAGGTGTTGCATAGCTATAAGAAGCATCTTTTAGAATTCTATAAATTTATTGTAATCAAGGAATCAAATGGGGAAAGAGTTTTATAAAATAATAGAGTTCAATTTTTAGCAGCAGTAGTGTAGTTGTTTGTAGTTTTCATTTCATAGTTCATTTTCTAACAATCTTTCCATTCCTTGTTATTTACATTTCCAAAATTTCCCTTTGAATGATTCTTAAGATAGATTTCATTCCAACATTTTTATTTATTAGCTCTTAGATTAGTTTTGTTTCCAATAATTTCATTCATGCATTGCCTTTCAATTCTGTTTGTAGAAAAAAAATGTCATGCAAATGATTTCTTCTCCTTCTTGCATATTTCCATGGACACAGCCCTCGATTGACATTTATAATTAAATGATGAGGATTGCAACGAACTTCATCACTTCCCATACCTGCATTCAATCTAGGTTTGGTCAATTCTTAGGACAACTAAATTTGGTTAAGGGTCAACTATCCCCTAGTCAAGGCTATATTAGACTCAATAGGCCTAAAGTTGAACCCTAAGCTCTTATACGAAATGTAATAACCCATCCTAAATTATTACTTAATTAATATTATTGCAATGACATGAATACATTCAAATTAAAAATGCATAACTAAGTAGCTATAGTCATTCATAGCAACACATGTCTAATTAAAATGGTTCAAAGATTCATATATTCAATTCAAATGTAAAATTACAATATCCAAGTTTGACCTAGCTCAAAAGGCCACAAAGTCATTACATTGTACAACTTATACATCAAGTTTACATCATAGACTAAGGTAGTCTTGTAAGAATCCAAGGTTCCTCTTGATGCTCACCTCCACTGGTGGACGAGAACATGGTTGATGCACTTTACCACCCAACCATGAAGCTTATACTTCCCTAGAATTCTTCCAACTTGAAGAGTACTTGAACTTGCATTAAAAGTTTAGCAAGAGAACAATCCACAAGGTGGAATTTGGTGCATGCCCATACATCAACACACAATTTCTATCTACAAGTTAGAAAAGAAAATGAAAGATCTATGCTAGGAATGGAAAAGAGTGTTATCACAAAGTCCATGCATACATAATGAACTGAATTGCTTGGCCAAGCATAAGAAAATTGTTGCAACAACGAACAATAGGTCTTGGTAAAGAAAACCTATACTGTCTGAACTGCATTTCAGCACTCGTCCTGGAAGGTAACTCTCTAATTAAATACAAAATTTCATAACAATTAGCTACCCTCTAGCAGCATCTACCCTAAGGTTCCCTAGTCTACTTAGGTATCACTATTCTAATCAAGTAAAATAATATTCTTCTCACATGTCTACGGAAAATAAATCAGATTTCTCATTTCCTCTCTAAGCAAAAATTAGATACATAATTCAAATAGAACTATTCAATGTACAATATTCATTCATATCATTCACATGACCCATGGTTACATTCAACATAATCATTATCCGTTCAAGAATGAACTAAATTAGAAAACAAAAGAAGGTATGTCACAAGTATGTGTATGTACATAGACAAAGGTCTATGTGCAAACACATATAAGTACCTACTTAAGTTGTTGATTTGTGCATACATTTTGAAATAAAACCTTTAAATCAGATTGCTATCACTTAGTAATGTTCCACTTTGAAATTTCAATTGTTAGAAGTTCAAGAAATAAAGAAATCTAGAACAAGTCTTCATTAATAGTTTTCTCACATACTGTTAATGTTTCGTTTCTATCTTACACACTGTGAAATCAAACAAAGTTGTTCACATAAGAAATATTTACTACTCATAAGAAAATGAAGTTCTTTAAAACTAAACAGTTACAAAACGATGTTGTTTACATATGAAGCATTTATTATTTTTAATTGAGCATTGGCTATTTCAACTAAATAATTATAGAACCAAGTTGTTTTCAAGTAAAAACGTTCACAGTTTATAACAGAACAGTGTTGTTTCAACTAAACAGTCATAGAACAAGTTATTTTCAAGTAAAACATTAATCATTTATGATGTAACAATGTCATTTACAACAAAACATTCACTATTTACAATAATAAAATGTTGTTTCTAGCTAAACAATTACAATTTATAACAAAACTATGTCATTCACAACAAAACATTCACTGTATACAATAATACAATGCTATTTCCAGCTAACATTTATAGTTTATAACCAAATGATGTCGTTTCCAATGGTTTATAGTTTTCAAATTCAAGTTTCTAGTGCTTCCAAGCTTTGTCATTTTGAACAATTGTTTATGAAATTTCATGTAAGGAAATAACCAAATGAAGTTGAAAGTAACCTTAAGTTGGTATTTAAGAGAACTCAATGGTATGCTAACCATTTGATAACATTGATAAAATGATTAGAACCATGGACTTATTCTCGACCAAACTCGGGTTGAAAATGCTCATTCGAAACTATCATATAATAATTTTGTCGTTCTAAAACGATCTATAGTCATTGACTGCTTCACAAAACATGGGGGTTGAGGCCATGCCACAATGCCTAGACTCGGCTTGGGTATAGTCACCCCAAAGATGACATGGGTATCGTTCAAATGATTAATAGTTTACCATATTATACATGCAAACAAGATAAGGGAACGAGTTCATTGTTCAACCTTTATCCTTTATGGATTAGGAGACAAGAGATTCACAATGTCTCTATGACATAACAATATAATTGCAATTGTAAGAATTATCAGAAACATGCAATACAATATTGGGCTTCATAGCCCTCTGTTGCCCATGGCAATGAGACAACCAGAAATATACAAAATACCCTTCGATTTTGGATTGAGGGTGATGGTAGTGCACCGAACGGGCAACCATCTGTTGGATATTCAAAAGTCAAATAAATAAAGAATATATATATATATCACAACCTTTCTGCGGAGAGTCGAGCTACCCTTTAAGGGTGGTATCGACAATGGCTCATACAACTCCTAATAAAGACTTATCGAATTATCCAATAAGCTCTGTGCTGAGCTAAATAGATAGAATACATGCAACCTAGGCTTTATGATGGCGGTATGAAGAAAATATTACGAAGTGATATGCAATCGGCTTTCAAGCTATAGGCGATACATGCACGGGAAAATCCAATTATAGAAGAACCAACACAACCATGTTTATAAGAAAATACAATTCCATTCATAGAAGCTCAAAGATGTGGTTTTATTCAAACCATTAGAATTGACAGAATATCAATTCGACTGTGCATAGAATATAGATGATACTATAAAGTAAAATGAAAATCAAACAGTTAAATGAAAACCATGAAATACCTCTAAAAATGAGGGTTCTCCTTTGGCTTTTTCCCACAATGCTTCGTTCAACGACCTGAACACTGTGAGTTGGTGTCAATCTCTCCCTTCAGGAATATCAACTTTCCTACATTTCACTACCCTCTTTTTCCACCCCATCCTCTAAATTTGAATATTGCATTATTATTGTTGGTAGACCATGACCTTTGTGGGATTTTCTCATGATATCATTTAAATTTTATCTATTCGATAATGAGAATTATTAGTTTTAAGTTCACTGATAAGAAGTATAAACATACATATTTTTATTTATATATTCTTATATATATTTATATACTTTTATATTTATATTCATGTTTTTTTACGCATATGTATGTTCTGGACACACATATGTATATATTTATATATGTATTTATACACACACACACACACACACACACACACACACACACACACACACACACACATATATATATATATATATATAAGTATATGCATATATATATGTATACGTGTGTGTTTATATATATATGTATATATTTGTAATTTCATATAATGTTTTCATGTGCATATCTATCATTTATATAAAAATGGTCTTTTATTTTCATTTCAACAATGATATTAAATACATAATTAAAATTTACAATTCTCACTTCTTTTCCTCATCTTCGTGATTTAAGTGAGGCTTTTGTGGCTATTGGATGGTCCAGGGTGAGTATTTTTAAACCATCTTCTTCTTTGAGAGGCACTAGAATTTATCAGTGGAGTGATCCCACTAGTTGGTTGAAGGTGGGCTCCCAGGCAGAGAGAAGTTTTTTGGCTTCTATTTTGGCCAAGAGACCTTTTCTTTCTTTAAAGGAAAGGGACTTGCTAGCTTGGGGCCATGAACCCAAGGGTATCTACTCTATTGCTCAAGAATATGCTACACTGGTGTCTCAACATGTTGAGGTGGGAGTTTATCCTTGGTGGAAGCGCATATGGAATAAGGTTGGGTGACCCATTTATGCAATATGTTCTTATGGATTCTAAGGCATAATAAATGCCTTACTTGGAGAATATGAGGAAACATGGCTTTTGTGGGCCCTATTTGTGTTTTTTATGTGGATGTAGTGAAGAAATTACTTCTCATCTATTTTTCCAATGCTCTTATGCATTGGAAATCTAGAGACTATGGTGGAAGATTTGGGAAAAACCTTTTAGGTTTGCCTTATCCTTGCAAGATTTATGGGAAAATTTGGGACATCCTCCAGTTTCAACTTCTTGTTTAGTGGCTTCTTTGGAGTTGAGACCATCTATTATTATCTGTAGATTTGGTTGAAAATGAATTGATGATTTTTTTGTGATTGTCATCAGATGGTTGTGCAGGTTTGGCATAATGTGCAAAGTATTTTGAAGGAAACAATCTCAGCTAAATCTTATTTGGATGAGTGTATGCCATCTTCAAATAGGCAGTTTGCTTCTATTCTTGAGCTTACTTCCCCTCTTGGTCACCAAGGTATGAGGAGGAGCAGTTCAAATTCTTCTAAGAAAGTGAATAGAGTGGGGCAGTGGTACCCCCTCCTGATGGGTTTCTCAAAATTAACACTGATGGCTTTGCTTGAGGAAATCCTAGAGTTGCTAGCATAGAAGGTGTGGGGTGTGATAGGAGGGAAAATTTACAGTTCCTCTTCTCCATACACATGGGTGTGGAGTCTAATAACTAGATGGAAGCTTGCGCTATTCTTAAGGCTCTTGAGTGAGTTGTTGAGTGTGGGTGGCATAATGTGATCTATGAGAATGATTCTATGATTTTGGTCTCTCTTCTTAATAAGAGAGATTTTTAGGGCTCGACATGGAGATTGGTTCTAATTGTGAGGCAATCCTTCATCTTGCTTCAAATTTTGAACACATTTCATTTGTTCATATTCCTAAGGAATGGAACAGGGTTGTTGGCTGCCTTGCTAAATGGGTTTTCGAAGGTTGGGGGGCTTGGAATGTGGATGATTAGAGACAATTGGATCTAGATAAAAGTAACTCTTTTTCTAGACTCTTGGATGAAGATCAGAATGTGTAGCTGTGTGTTTTGGCTAGTTGGTTTTTCTCTGGAGCTTTGTGCTTTGGTTGGTTGATTGGATTTGGTTGTTTTCTGCTGACTTTGGCCAGTTTGGCCTCTTATTATATTTGCTAGCTCTTTCTTGAATAAATATTTTTCACCCCTTTTTATAAAAAAAATACATAATTGAAATTCATACATTTGTTCACATACCAAATCTCACTTTCATTTCTCTAAATTTAAAACACAAGCTCAAGATTGACTTTTTTTAAATATAAATTCCATGTAGTTTTTCATTTCAAAAATACATCTTTTCAATCATTGATTCATTTCAGTCAGCTTTATATAATTCCCTATATGAATTTTTCAAATGTAGATACCATGCCATTTTGTGGTATGTGCACCCAGATTCCATCTAGCTTACCATTCGATCCGGCTATACAATCCTACTTCAACTGTGTTCTTGTCCTTCAACCTATCATCCTACAACTGTACACACTTATACTTGCAAAATTCATCAGTAACATTCAATTCTTGATAACATATAATATAATTTTAAAAGATCACATAGTCAACATCAGTTAACTCCTTCCAATATTTTCAAAAATTTCAAAAATTCCATTTAACATATTGAATTTCCTCAATAATTCAATTTACTATATTATAATTAAAATGCAATAAAATTGGGTTATGGCAGATGGTGTAATTATTACTGTTGAAGCTATCCATTCTATGGAGATGTCCAAGGAGAAAGCTATGTTCATCAAGTTAGCTATGGCCAAAGCTTATGATCAGGTTAAATGGGACTTTCTTTGTAAGATGGTTTCTACCTTTGGTTTTTGGGAAGTATAGATTGAATGGGTGATGAGCTATGTTGTGTTTCCTTTCTATTCATTTTTTATTAATGGGGGGGCCTCGTCCCTTTTTGGTGCTTTTAGGGGTCTCAGAAAGGGTGACCCCTTGTCTCCTTATCTATTTATTATTATGGTTGAGGGCCTAGGGAGAATCTTGCAATCCCATGTGAGGCAGGGTCTTATTCATGGTTGGAATTAGGGAATGGGTTCCCCCCAACCCCACTTATAGTTTGTGGATGATATGAATTTGATGGGTGCTTCCATAATTTGTGAAGAAACCAACATCAAGCATGCTCTATATATTTACTTGGCAACTTTAGGATAGAAAATTAATGAAGACAAGTCTTTCATTTTCTTCTTTAATACTCTGTTGTGTATTCAAGAAAGAATTGTGCATATCTTGATATTTCAAGTTGCTACTCTCCCTTTTGTGTGCATGGTTATCCCTCTCTTTGTTGGTACCTTACCTAGAGAGACTTGGAAGAAAGTTTCAGATAAATCTTAGGAGCGGGTTAGTCACTGGGTGTATAGATGGTTGTCCTCTACTGGGAGGGTCTTGCTCTTAAATTTCGTTGTCAAATATCTCCTAATTTACAAATGTATGGTTCAAATTGCTTATGTTCATTTCATTAAGGAGTTGGATGCGTTGTCTAGGAAATTCCTTTAGGTTGGTAATATTTCTTCCTCAAAGTGGAGTTTGGTGAATTGGGAGAATGTCTACATACCAAAGTAGTTTGATGGTCTTGGTTTGTGACAAGTTGTCCTCACTAGATAGGATTTGGTAGTCAAGTTGTATTAGAGATGGTGCACTAACCAGGACCAAGCTTGGGCCAAGATATTGTCTTCAAAATATTTTTGGGGGACAGAGGGGAAAGAGATTCCTAAGATCTCTTTGGATGGTAAGGGATCTATGATTTAGAACACTCTCAAGAGGGGAGATAGACTTGTGAAAAATGGATTGTTCTATATCTATAACAGAGGGTCTGAGGCTCTCTTTTGGTTTGAATCTTGGGATGGTCACCCCATAGTCATGACCTCCTATACATATCTGCAAAATATGTGTTATTCCTTTGTTGAGGTAGGTTGGACTCAAGTGGAAGACTTTAAATTTGTTAAGAATCTTGGCCAGGTGGAAGTTAGTAGGTGGAAGGATGTTTGTGATTGGCCCCCTAGGGGATCAAAGGAGGATCATGATGAATTATCTCAGATTTTGCCTAGTAGGTCTTGTAGCTCCTTGCAGATAGATTATATCTTGGCTTGGGGTCTAAAAACCAAAGGAGTTTTCTTGGTGGCTATTGGGTATCAAGTTCTAGATAGATGGAAGTATGATGGGGAGGAGGTTCCTTGGTGGAAGCATGTGTGGGACAAGTTTGTATGACCTAAATGAAATTTTTTCCTTTGGGTTGTGGCTCATAATAGGTTCCTCACTTGGGATATTCTCCAAAAGAGAGGCTTTCAAGGGACTTCTAAGTGTGTTCTATGTGAGAGTAGTGTGGAATCTATGACACACTTGTTTTTTCAATGTAAGTACTCTAAGATAATTTGGCATTGTTGGTGGGGGATTTGGAGATAGTTGTGTGTCCATGATTCATATTTTATTGAGTTTTGGAGGACTTTGGGAAGGCCTACTTCCAAGATATTTTATCTCATGTGGCTTGGGGTATAGGCCCTTCTTGTATTCTGTGGAAAATTTGGCTAGAGAGGAATCATAGGGGTCTTTCATGGAGTGAGTTTTTCTTCTCATTAGGTTTGGCAGTGGGCCCATAGCATGATTCAATAAACTATTCTAGCCAAGTGTGAGGTGGATATCCCTTTGGAGGCTATGTAGGTGGGGGTGTTGCACGGATTGGGTTTGGTTGATAGAGGTTCGTGGAGGCCATATTCCATTGGAAAACAATATTTCACTATGAAGATTCAACGTGATGGTAGATGGCATCCACCTCCTATGGGTGTCTTAAAGATTAATACTGATGGTTCTTCCAAGGGAAATATTGGGTATGTTGGTGTTGGTGGTGTTGGCAGGAACAGTGAGGGGGCTCCCATCTTTATCTTTTCTATGTTTTAGGGGAACCAAAGTAATAAATTTATGGAGACTTTGTCTATCCTTTTTTCTTTGGAGAAGGGTTGTGATTTGGGGTGGGGAAAGATCATTTGTGAATATAATTCATAGATTGTGGTGGTTATGTTAAATAAGGGCTCCTTGAATAGGGAAAATTGGTTGTTGGATTTTGTTGTTCAACATATACATTGGATTAGTTCCTCCTTTGATTTAGTGTCTTTTGTCCCTATCCTAGTGAATGGAACAAGGTTGCAATTTTTTTGGTGAAATGGGCTTCAGAGTTTAGGGATACTTGGAAGATTGATGATTGGGAGCAACTTCCTTTTGATTGTATCCTGAGGTTGAAGTTGTTGCTTCAAGAGGATATTCAAGGATTTAGGTTGTGCTTAGGATGTGTGGTCTCCTGTGGGGGCTAGTTTGTGTTGGGAAAATGTGTCTTAACCTTGCAATTATATATGGTTTATTGTTGATAGGATGTATATATATTTATATATATTTCCTAGTTACACCGATAGGTGTATACAATGGTAGCAAAGATCAAAATGTGAGAGTGTTAACTTTTTTAGGGAACTCCTAAAATGACCAATATACATTAAATAATTATATATTATAAATTTGGTATTGTCATTATTAGGTTTTAAATCTAATGACAGATATTTTGTTGGCCTGTCTTGCCCTAAAATGCAACCTTATTTTATGAGGGCATTGTATTACGACTGTGTTGTCTCTTGATCTCTGACTGGTGATACTCCTATGAGAAGCTTGCTCTGAAAATATATTGTAATCTTTGTGATTTATAAATAATATATTGGGTGGATTTTGGAGTGTGGGAATTTACTCCCGAAAGGGTTTTCCCCACATAAATCATTGTCCTGGTATGCATGATATTTATGTTTATACTGTTTAAGTTTCTATAACTATTAAAGATATGTAAATTTTTGCATTGTTCTCCTCTCAAGACTAGTGTAGGAAGTTGTCCCACTACCTCAACTTCCTTACAAGTAGTATCAGAGCTTGTTACACCGATAGGTGTATACAATGGTAGCAAAGAGCAAAATGTGAGCATGGTAAATTTTTGAGGAAACTCCTAAAATGGATGGCATACATTAAATAATGATATATTATAAATCTAGACTACTCATTATTAGGTTTTAAATCTAATGACAGATATTTTGTTGGCATGTCTTGCCCTAGAATATAACCCTATTTTATGACGGTGTTGTATTACGATTGTGGTAGAGACAATGATGTATTTTGAGAGTCTAATAGTGATCGTGTTGTCTCTTGATCTCTGAGTGATGATACTCCTGTGAGAAGATTGCTTTGCAAGTATATTGTAATCTTAGTGATTTCTAAATAATATATTGGAAATTTTTTGGAGTGTGGTGTTTTTCTCCCAAAAGGGTTTTCCCCACGTAAATCATTGTGTCATGGTATGCACAATATTTATGTTTATTCTATTTAAGTTTCTATAAATATTAAAGATCTATAAAGTTTTGCATTATTCACCTCTCAAGATTAGTATAGGAAGTTGTTTCACTACCTTAGCTTCCTTACAAGTGGTATCAGAGCTTGATCACCTTTGGTTTTAGTTGTGGGTTGTTAGGTTTTTGAACTAATCCATATTTGAGTGGGAGCTTGTGCAAAAGACACTTTTTGATCTTGTTGTAGGAATTTTCAAATGGCAAGTTCATAAGGGAGAATAGAGGTGGAATTTTTTTTTGGAAATAATTTTGAGATGTGGAAGCTAAAGATGGAGGATCTGTTGATAGATTGAGATTTGTGATGTTGTTGATGAGTGTTTCAAGGCCTGCAAATCCTACTCAAGCTGCTAAATATGATGTTATGGACCGTAAAGCCAAGGGTATAATTATATTGTGCTTAGTAGATTCTATTTTAATCAATGTCCTTGAAGAGACCTCTGCACATAAACTATGGAAGAATCCTGATGAGATGTATTAGACCAAATCTTTAGTCAACAAGATTTTCTTGAGGAAGAAGTTATATTCCTTGAGAATGGAAGAGGGGTGGATGAATCACATACCACTTGGAAGCATTCAATATGTTGGTGGCTTAATTGGCACCAGTTGGTGTCAAAATGGATGAGGAGGAGAAATTTCAAATCCTACTTTGTTCTTTGCTCGATTCATGGGATTCTCTTGTTATGGCTATTGGGAGTACTTTTGTTATATCGAAGACTGAAGATGTGGTGGGTTCTTTGCTTTCTAAAGAGATGATGAAGGTATCCATCATTTCCAAGGATGACCTAAATGTTCGTGGAGGACCTAAGGAAAAATGCAAGAAGAATGAGAAGCATGACAAATCCAAGTCCAAGGGGAGATATAAATCTCCTAGAAATTCCAAAGTTATTTGCTAGAACTGTGGTAAGCCTAGACATGTTCATAAGGATTGTAAAGAGGAAAAGAAGAAGAAAAATAAGAAATTTGATTCTGATTATGAGTCCGAGAAGGAAGAGGTGACACATTCATTACAACTTTGGCAACTCATGCAAGTAATGATGCATGGCTAATTGAATTAGGTGCATCTTTCCATATGACCTTTAATAGATATCGATTTTCTAAATATGAAGAATTTGATGGAGGTAAGGTGTACTTGGGTGATGATTCTCATTTAGACATTTTTGGCCATGGTAAAGTTAAAATCTAAAAAGGATTAATGGCATGTTGCATATCCTTGGTTTAGCATGAAATTTGTTATCTCTGAGCAAACTAATAGATGCAGGTGTGCAAGTAGTATTTTCTGATGTAGGATGCAAGATGGTCAGAGGTGTTATGGTGATTGCTAGAGGTGTCAGATATGATACATTGTATAAGCTAGATGCATGCAATATTGAGTGCAATAGTACTTCTATGAAAAGCAAGTCTATGGAAGAAGTGAGGGTTTCACCTTCAACAGATAGTCATGGCTTTTGGGTACCCAAGGGTGCTCTTCCTTCTGAATCAAAGCTACCTACAAAGAAAACTATGTTATTGCACTAGAGACTTGGCCACATTAGAGAAAAGGGTCTAAGGACCTTGAAAAACAAAAACCTCATTGAAGGTCTGTTTGATTGTCATCTTGAATTTGATTTATGTGAGCATTGCATTTTTGAAAAACAAAATCGAGTTCAGTTTTACTCGAGTTCTCATAAATATTGTGGTGTATTGGATCTTATTTATTCTGATGTGTTTGGTCCTATAGATGTTCTTGGTAAAAGCAAAAATTTGTGTCACACTTTATAAAGGAAACGACCAACACTGATCTAACTTTTAAACTTGAATCACTAAAAAGTGGAATATATGTTTTAAATTTTGAAATGATGTAAACTAGTAAAATATGTATTTTTAGCATATTTTATGTTAATTTATTTTAAACTATGTTTTAATAAATTAAAACTATAATTTAGTTGCTGATAAAATGCTGAAAAATGAAGTTGCATGGGACATCAAACTTTTTATAGTAAATTTTATTTTTTTTCTTTCAATTTTTTTGTGTATTTATAACTTGAAATTTTAGTGCATGGATTTTTTTTTTCCAATTTTGATAAACATATATTTTAAAATAAATATTAAAATGTACGTGAATCAATTAAAATAAATATATTTTTGAAACTACACTTATGGATCTACAAAAGGGTATTTTTATATTTTAAAAAAATGTTATTTACATTAGCAGGAGTTATTGAAACTTCAAGTTTTTCAAATAATTTTATTTTTTTGGTAAATTGGACTCAAAGTGGTGCTCCATATATTTTTAGCCAACAATTTTAGTTAAAAAAGTTGTGGAAGTATCTAACTTAGCTATAATGAATCTTAATAAATCACATGTTTGACCAAAATTGATTTTTAGTTAGAAATACTTAAATTTAGTTGTGCTGATAAGTTGGCTTAAAGTGTGACACAACTTTATGCTTTTACCTTCCTTTGATTGGTAAATCCACATAATATGTTTCATTTATTGATGATTATAGTAGAAGGACATGTGTAAATTTTATAAAGAGTAAATTTGGAGCTTTCAGTCAATTTAAAGAATTTAAAGCAATGGTTGAGTTGTAAACTGGAAAGAAAATAAAATGTTTGGGGATTGATAATGGTGGTGAATTTTGTGCTAATGATTTTGATAGATCCTGTAAAGTTTGTGGTATTCATAGACATAAGAAAACTCCGTATTCTCCACAACATAATGGAGTTGAAGAAAGAATGAATAGGACACTAATGGAGAAGGCTAGGATTATATTGAGTGGTGTTGGTCTAGAAAAAAGGTTTTGGGCTGAAGCTTTTTCCACTACCTGTTACTTGATTAACAAGTACCTTACATCAACTCTTTTTGATAAGACACCTATAGAGGCATGGTCGGGTCACAAGCCTTCATTAAGACATCTTAGATTTTTTTGTTTTGAAGCATATGCACATGTGTCAAAGGAGATGCAAACAAAGTTGGAGAAGGTTGTGAAATGTATCTTAATCGGATACAGTTATGGTGTGAAAGGATGCAAGCTTTTGGATCTTGTTGCACAAAAGGTAATATATAGTAGAAGTGTTATTTTTAGAGAAACTAAGCCTTCTTCTGTTACATTACAACCATAAAAAAGTAAGCAAAAAGATGTGATTCAATTTCCTTCTACACCTGTGAAAGTTGAATCAAGGCCCAAAGATAGACAAGAAGTTGAGGAGAGATCATCTAGCTATGGATCTCTAGAAGAAGAGGAGGAACCTCCAACTCAACTTGTCCATAGGTGTCCAAGACATAGACAACCACTTGAAAGGTATTCACTTGATGATTGGAGATGTATTTTTATTTTGAACACTAACTTGGATGAACCTAGATCTGTAGAAGAGTCACTAGGTATGAATGATGTAGAATCCTAGAAGATTTCCATGGATGAAGAAATGACATCTTTGAAAAAGAATGATACATGGGATCTTGTACCATTTTTTGAAGGACAAAAACCTATTGGTTGAAAATGGGTGTCCAATAAAAAGATTTGTTTAGATGGAGGTATTGAGAAATACAAAGCAAGGTTGGTTGCGAAGGGTTCCTCTCAAGTTGAGGGTGTTGATTATGGTGAGATATTTTCTCTTGTTGCAAAAATGGCATCCGTTAGATTTTTTCTTTATATTGATGCTACTTATGATTTATATGTTGACCAAATGGATGTGAAAATTGCTTTCCTTCATGGTGATTTGGAGGACGATATATTTATATGACACAACCATAGCACTAGGTGGTGAAAGGTAAAAGTAAGTTGGTTTGCAAATTGAAGAAATATTTGTATGGTTTAAAATAGAGTCTTAGGATGTGGTACTAGAAATTTGATACATATGTGTTGAGTTTGGGATTTGAGCATTCTAAATTAGATTATTGTGTTTATTATAAAACTAATGGTGATCATTTCCTGTTTATTGCATTATATGTTGATGATATGTTATTTATTGGTAGAGGGAAAGGTATGATTTCATAACTAAAATATAAACTTGCTGCTAAATTTGAAATGAAAGATATTGGTGTAGCTAAACACATTCTTGGGATTAAAATTAAAAGAGATAGAGTGAAAAAAATGCTATGGCTTGGTCAAAGTAAGTATGTCAATTCAATTTTATAGAGGTTTGATATGTAAGATTGTAGGCTATTGTGTGTTCTTGTTTTTGGAACAAAGTTATGTATTTCAGATTGTCCAACATCTCCATCAAAGATGGAAGACATGAGAAGAGTACCTTACTAGAGTGCAATTGGAAGTTTGATGTATGTTATGGTTTGCACAAGACCATACATTTCCCAAGCAGTGGGAGTTATTTCCAAATATATGGCTAATCATGGTAGAGTTCATTAGGATGCAGTTAAAAGAGTCTTTAGATATGTGCGAGATACCTCAGATTATTCCTTATGTTATCATAGTAATATGATTGAAGATGACATTTCCCTTGATATTCATGGTTATGTGTATTTAGACTGGGCAGATGATGTTGATAGAATAAAATCCACCAATGCTTATGTGTTTACTTTACTTGGTGGTGCAATTAGTTGGATAAGTAAGTGACAGGTTGTGGTTGCTTTGTTCATTACTGAAGTAGAGTATATGGTAGTTACTCATGCTTGTAAAGAAGCCATTTGGATTAAGAGACTATGTTCAGATATTGGAATAAAACAAGGTGCAATGACAATTTATTGCAACAGTCAGAGTGTGATGTGTCTAGCCAAGAACTCAACATTTCATGCTAGGACCAAGCACATTGATGTACAATATCATTTTGTTAGAGATATGGTCGAAGATGGTAGGGTGAAGATGGTTAAGGTAGAGAATTTGATGAATGTTGTTGATTCTTTAACTAAGCCTGTGAGCATAGAGAAGTTCAAATGGTGTTTAGAGACTATGGGCCTTTCGAACTCTTGCAATTAAAGAGACAGTGCTTACACCCTCATGTTGCTCTTACAAGGTGTTCGACAAGTAAGAGATTTGTTGGGAAAATGTGTCTCAACCTTGTAATTATATACGATTATTGTTGATAGGATGTATATATTTATATATATATATTTCCTAGTTACATTGATAGGTGTATACAATGGTAGCAAAGAGAAAAATGTGAGCATGTTAACTTTTTCAAGAAACTCCCAAAATGGTCGACATACATTAAATAATGATATATTATAAATTTGGACCATTCATTACTCAGTTTTAAATCTAATGGCATATATTTTGTTGGCTTGTCTTTCCCTAGAATGTAACCCTATTTTATGAGGGTGTTGTATTACGACTGTGATAGAGATGGTGATGTATTCTGAGAGTCTGATAGTGGTCATGTCATCTCTTACTCTCCAAGTGGTGATACTCCTGTGAGAAGCTTGCTCTACAAGTATATTGTAATCTTTGTGATTTTTGAATAATATATTGGGTGGCTTTTGGAGTGTGGGGCTTTTCTCCCGAAAGGGTTTTCCCCACGTAAATCATTGTCATGGTATGCATGATATTTATGTTTATTTTGTTTAAGTTTCTCTAACTGTTAAAGATCTATAAATTTTTGTAGTATTCTCCTCTCAATATTAGTGTAGGAAGTTGTTCTGCTACCTTAGCTTCCTTACAGTTTGTACTCCATAGGTTTTCCTAGTGGTCCCTGGTGTGGGGGCATGTATTCATTGTATTATCTTTCTTCTTGATTGAATAATTTTTTACCCCTCTTTTATTAAAAAAAATTATGATAAAGGTAGATGGGGTGATAAAATAGTTTAAGGAAATAGTAATTCAACTTTTAATAAGGGATAATTATTTGTACCTATCAAATACTACAAATAGTTTCAAAAAATAATTTACCATCAAGCCATGGTAAAATGAAAAAATCTCACATCCAAAATGAAGAGGCTCTTTTGAGAATAGTAAATTTAACTCCTAATGAGCCATGGATGGAAAAAATAATATCCATGCTAATGCTATATGACATCTTTGACTTGTAATTCCTCTATGATAGCTTAAATCCCAAGATGGGAATCCATAATCATCACCTAAAACATATGGGACTCACCGACAAGCAAGATGCTCCAATAGTTAATTCTTATACCCAAATTGAGAAATTTGCTAAAATTAGCTTCATAATGATCACTACGAACTCCACTTCTTTCATGAATGCATATAACAACTAATACCAATATTCTTGAGGAATATTAATTAAAAATTATTTTCTAATAATACCCTAGGTGTCCAAGGAAACTTTCCAAGAGTGTTGGAGATAGATAAAATATATATAGAATTTCAAGGTAGATGACACCTTAACCCTAACATTGGTAAGTTAAATTAGGTTTAATGTTTGGGAAATCATAAAAAGGGATTGCTAATGAATAAATAGAGAAAAATGACCAAAGGATGTAATACGAAATTTAGAGATATCATTTCTAAGATTGATATTTTTTACAAAGAGAGTGTGAGGAAAACTCCAATTAAGAATGAGATAGAGAAATAGGGAAAGATGAGACAAAACTAGGTACAATGTAGGAAGAAATATATGTAGAAATGAAAGAGTATGCAAGTAAGGTTTTAGTGGAGTCCCTAAGTGAATATGTTGAATCAGATAGGTCATATAATGAAATAACACTAGAAAATATAAATAAACAACAATCAATACCGTCATTATAATCACAAATAAAAATCTATAAATGATGGTTAAATATTTAAGAGAGTATGAAGCATCGACAAGTATAAAGAGGGTGGATTTATATAGTATTTTTTCAAACATTTCACACCTGCATTCCCTATGCTCTTACATTTTGAGTACCATAGATAGAGACCATAAGAGTGGACATGTATCAACTAGCTTCATTGAAAGTGGAATCATAATATCTTAGGAGGAACTAGGGGCTTGCCTTCAAATGTTTTATTTTAATGATCTCCTTCATGGAACTACTTATAAATGATTTCATCAAAGAAAATTTCCCTTCCTTACTTAAGCTTTATAGGTTTTCAAAAAAAATTCAATCTTGTAATTTGACACCAATCATGGCCAAACAAGTCATAGCACAAACATTGAAGCCAAATTTAACCATTTCCTCCAACATTTATATCATTTATAGCATAGATATTTAAGCCAGATTGAGAGGATGCTCATGAAGTGGATGCCATTTAGTTGGTAGTGTGAACAAATTTGAAATATTATGATATTTCCTATGTTTATTTGAAAGTTGTTAACACCTTGTAACCAATAATATTTGTGTGTATCTTTCAATCATTTCATTTTATGAGGTGTCATCTTTTTGAAGAATTTTGTTAAACAACTCAAAGCTTGTTCATGGTTCCATGTTTTTCTTATATGTTTGTGAGAGCATTTCAAATATAATATTTGATACATTTTCTCCATTCATTAACTTTATAGATCTCTACACCTTTTTATGAAGTTGCTCATTCTTGCATGAGCTAGGGGGAAAATGATAATCTATAAATAATCTCTTTCCAAGGTAAGAAGAGCGAGATCAAGGAAAGATGCACTTCTTTGAGGCTTAGGCCATAATGTTGGTTGTTGCAATCCTACAAAATGTTATTCAACCCTAACATAAGTATGCTAATGATGTTAATTTTTTGTACATGATCCTTATAAATTTCTTCATCAATTAGAATGTGCATTGTGAGATGATTTGGTGATGGTGGTGTATAATCAAGTTGAGGAAATTGATTCATTATCTTTTATGCATCATGATCTTCTATCATTATAATTTAAGTTAGTTTCTATTTCAATAAGCATTTTCAACAAGCTTAAGTAAGAAAACATCGATGGATATTTTTTTCTTTCTCTTTTACTTTATTTTGTTCTTATCTCATTTTATAGACCTGAAAAGAAATGTCTAGTGAACTATTGCTAGTCATGGGAGATTTTATAATTACTTGAAGATTATGCCACTCTAAAAAACTCTAAATGGTGTCTTTCAAGGTGGGGGGTATTTACATGAATGTAGAGATGACATTCCTCAAAGTACTCTTCAAATATGGTGACATGTTTTCATTTTCATATCTAGAAACAACTTGAACAAGGGTTCTATATTAGGGAATCGTAATTTTTTCCCATTGAATTCTCATTTTCTATTATCATTTTCAAAAACATAAAATATGATACCAATACCCTCATATAATCTTCCTAAAAATTAGGCAATAACACCCTTTTACTTTGAAGATATCTCTTGAAATCTTGCTAATAGACTTTAAGAGAGTTAAATAGAATATGCCACCCTACATTTTGATTTTCTTTGTTTTGAATCAATTGGAATATTTTATCAACACATTTCTCACTATATTCCAACATACTAAGTAAGCTTAAAAATGCTACATGTGTTTGGTAGTTACTATGATCCTCACCAACAAAGCACATGAAGTTCTATAAGGCTTTGTTTTCCATCTATAGTTTTTGATCTCTCTAATGGATCTTACATTAATAATTCCAAAGTATAGACAAAAGGTTGAGTTGGATACTTTATAGCTTATTGAGAGGAATGTTGTCACCCATCTTCATCCTTTGATTCATTTCAAAAAATTGCATAATTTAGTACCAATATAGGAAGAGATAGTCAAACATTTTTATTTGAGGATAAAAAAAACTTCAGGAAATATTAATGATTTCGTTATGATGAATTTCTAACAATTTTTTGAGTAAAAGTTCTTAAAATAGTTAAATTTTGAGTGGAATTATGACATGTTGAGAAAAATGAATTTGACCAAAAAGAATTTATGGGTTAGGTCAAATAATGTAGACATTTCAATGTTTGAGTCAAACAAGTAGTCATGAAAAAGAAATTTAACACACAATTTTGGGCATTGGTACATGTCAATGGATAAGATAATTTTTTAAAGTTTTATGGGATTAAAAATATAATTTTTTTTTTTTTGTCCCTTCCCTTTATTTCAGCATGAGGCACCCCTTCCTTAACCCTTGGGTCCACTCCTCTATTGCTACACCTCATTCTATTACCCTAGTTCCTTCCTTCCTTTTATACTTGATGGTTCTTCCTTTATTCCAACTTCTAGGTCAACTTCATCTCTATAATATTTCCTAATTTGTAGGCCTCTTCTACTCTTTCGATATTCCACATACCCAACTTCTCCTAGATGGACTCCCTCAACCCATTGATGTACTTCACCTATTTCTAAGCTTCCTCCTCATGATGCAACTACTATTACTCCTTGGTGCACTCCTTCGCATTCATGTTCCTTTGACACAAATTATGTAGATCTAGCAATCCTAATTGATAATTGGTTGGTATGATCTTGGTTTTTAGGTTTTACACCATCCAATCCGACTTTCTAGTGATTGGATTCCCTTTTTTTCTTCTAAGTAGACTTCATTCCACCATGTCACGAAATGATCTTTCAAATTTGTCTTCACAAACTTCACCCTACCTGAGTACATAATTCGCTCAAACTAAAAATGATCCTCTAGATTAGTGATCTTATCTATTCTTTTTTTAGGGCCCAAATATCCAAAATTGTTTAGAATGTCCACTCTATTCCTCTTGTCAATGCTAGTTATGGCCTTCAATATCCTATCTTCCTTTTTTTCTTTACTTCTACTAGATTCTATTGGGGTTTTCTTCTCTTCATCATCATTCTCCTCAACCCTTGGATTAGGGTTCCTCCAATAGTCTCACTCAAACATATCTAGTATAATTTTGCATAACTTTTCAATATTTTATACATCCCCTCCATTATGTTGATAACATTGATGAAAAAATTCTCTCTATTCAGTGATATCTTGAATTGATATATTTTTGTTAGGTCAATGATCATCCATATTTTCTTGGCATAAATTTTGAATAACATTGATAAAAATAGAAACAATCACAAATTTACATAATTGTCTAGTTGTAGATTCTCTCAAGCCAATTCACCATCTTTCCCTCATCCAAATCACCTCAAATGTTATAATGAAATTATTCAATGTTAATTATAGCTATGTTTAACATAGAATCCAATTTCAAACAAGTGAAATACACTTTCTCTACCAAAAAGTAGAAACCACAACCTCATAGATAAGGAAACAATTGAAATAAACCAAAAAATATACTTTTTCATAATGATGTAAGATTGCCACATTGCCCAAAGATACTCCTACATCAAGAAATATAAAGAATATAATAAAAATAATTATATAATGTAACAATGTGATGCAATGTATAGAGTATATTGGTTTTAAAAAATTAGGTCAAGAATTAAGTGGCTAAAATATTGAAAAATATTTCACTATTAAGAAATGGGATAAAATTTTTAACACTAGTACCACAAAAATATATAAATCATATCAACTAAGCACAAACTAATTGCTTTGGTGTTAAGTATGATTGTAATACAAGATATTAATTATTTTAATTATTGAGAATATGATTTAGAGATCACAACAACATATTAATTTTAGTTATTAAATATGTTTTAATGTGTTTTAATAAATTAATAATCAACAATAATAAGAACAAAAATAAAGTTATGACAACCAAAGGATTATCCACAAAATAATAAACATTCATAAGAAAACTCTTTTGAGTAAAAATTGACCACCAAACATAACACAATCATGTACAATAATCTATGGTAACATAAGAATACATAATACACTTTGTTTCTCTTCAACCCTTGTCTATTCCAACCTATAATCAACTAGATAATGCAACCTTACTTCAAACTAGTTGACGATCAACTACTATCTTAAGCACTCATTTTATAAAAGATGATTTGTAAGGAAACTACTAGGCTAGGAAAAAAACCAAGAGAAAACACCAAGGAGATATCATAAGATGTTTCTAAGAATTACATATGTCATTCCAGAAGGTTCTTGACCTCTCCCATTAACATAGGCATCCATCTTTGTAAAAGGATAAATATAACCCACTAAAACATGAAACAACTACCTAGATGTCCAAATAAGAAGTTCAACTTTGTAATCCCTATCTTACCACCTTACAATGTCAACAATTCACTTATAACATAACTCCCCACAATAAATATGACTATACCCTTCCATTTCTTGCACAGTGGCCAAGGCTGCCCTATCAATAATAACTTCTTTTTAATGCCCCTTACAATCAATATTGCTAAGTGTCTAAAGAAATATTCCACTCCACATGTGCTTCCAAATCCCACATCGGAATCCCATTTCACCCACTCTATGATATTTGGAGATGCACATGCAATAATACTTACAACATTGTAGTTGCAATTAGAATCTATATTGCAACATTATTTACAAGGACTTGCAAGATGAATGACACACCTACTCCTAACATTCTCCAACTTGACATTTACATTTTAAGAGCATAATAGATAAACTAAAAGAAAATTAAGTGTTAGGGGGCACAATGATCATATATTCCTTGCACCAACATAATCTATTCATGCTTATTATCTTAGTATGTGAATAAACTATATTCACCAATCTGTTAACCTTTTGAATCCAAATAATTTTATCACCATATTATAAATAAAATGATATTGTAGATCAATATTTTTGGTATGAGCACATGTTATAATCTTTTACCTAACAAATAGCGCTAGATACCACAAGTAATCTTCACTACCTTGTTCTCAAGCAATTACTTGCACACAATCTTCATAGTGACACTACTTCCTTACAAACATTTGTTGCAGCCATGTACTTTACTTATATATAGTAGAAAGAAGGATTGTGGGTTGTCTCTTACTCATACAAGTAATAGCACCTCCAAAAAATATAAACATGAACCCACTTCTAGACCTCACACTTCGAATCACTATCCTAAACTAAATCAATAAGTCCCTATATCTATCACCTTATCATTCCCATCATAACAAAGGAAATAATAAGAATTTCCACACAAATATCTAAACATACTTTTCACATAGGTCCAAATACCATGATTAGACATAAAAATACTAGTAATTCTAACTATATGGGAACTATTTAGTATAGTACATAGCATAACATGAAATTAGGAGCTTCCTACAACACTAACATAAAGAACATTATATATATCTTCAAAATTGCCACAAGATTTAGGAAATTGTTCCAAATATAGCTTAGTACCTACAAGGAAGGGTACATTCTTTGTTTTATCATCTTGCATACCAAATCTCTACAAAGTAATTTTGACACACTTTCTTTAATTTATCCAATCTTTTTGCTAACCCTATCGCTATTGATTTACATCCCATAGAAAAACATCCATTAAATGAAGCATCCCTATCTATAGGATAAAATACATGAGAGTATCAAGGATAAAAGCATATGTTGGAAGAATGAAGAAGCCCTTCGGTGTGTTGTCATTGACGCCAAAATTGTTTGGTGATAGTTTTGTCCATCTAGTAAATAGTGTTTCTATTACTCTAATTCGATAATCTAGTCTAGAATTGTTCATATTAAAAGATCGACCTATGTGGTTTTAATATGCTAGTAAAGACTATTAATTGCATCTATAAACAAGTTTTTAGTGATTTTGGTTGAATGGGCTGAAATATATAAATGACAAAAGTTTGACATATAGGCTTTGTATATTCTTTTGGCCAACATGGATAAGTGGTGTATGCTTCGTGGATGATTAAAGAAATCTTTCTTAGGTCTAGACCGACCTAATTTATGTCTTGAATGTTTTGTTTTGAGCACAAAAGAAGTTTTGGTTTGAGCCAACAAGCTATTTTGAATTGATTAAAGAAATATTTCTATATAGGCTTTGTATATTCTTTTGGCCGACATGGATAAGTGGTGTATGCTTCGTGGATGATTAAAGAAATCTTTCTTAGGTCTGGACCGACCTAATTTATGTCTTGAATGTTTTGTTTTGAGCACAAAAGAAGTTTTGGTTTGATCCAACAAGCTATTTTGAATTGATTTATGTAGATGTAACATCGCATATATATGAATTTTTTTTGTATTGAAGACATATAGATGATAGATGTGTGATATGCAACATGTAATATGTAGTATTGTGTGATAGTGTGATATTGTACGAAGTTGTTGGTAGATGTTGTGAACCTACAAGTTGGTGCAATATTTTATATTTCAAAGCTTAATTGGAACTGAACTCAATACATAGAAGGTGTATCCATCAATTCATCTTTTGGTAGTTAGCCACACTCCATTTTTTTGTAATCCTTTCAAGCTGTGAGGCTTTCAAGGACAGTGTGTCTTGGCATTGTGCCCTTGTAATATCTTATTCAACCAGTTATAATATATTGTGAGCTAATCCTCACTGTGGTTTTTCCCACTTTGGGATTTCCATGTAAAAATCTTGGTGTTCATGTGTCATGTGGTGTTATGATTTGTTTCATGTCTTTGTTTACAGTTGCAATTAGATATGTTTTAATTATTGAATGGTTAGCAGTTAAATGGTTTAGTAGAATACTAATTCACCCCCCTCTCAGTATTCTAGGTGTTCAACAATTGGTATTAGAGCCTGGTTCCTTTATAAAATCCTAACAACTTGAGTAAGATCTTGAATATTGAAAACATGGCCAAAAAAAGGTATCCTATTCCTTCGAAAGACATCTATGGAATTGAATTCACCGAAGATGACTGCACAATTGAAAAAGATGAAATTAATATTTCTCTTGAAGACCTAGATAGAATTGAAAGTGAGAGAGAAATTATGAAGGTGAACTTGAAAGAAGCAAATGAATGTATCAAAAATTTAAGAGAGCAAATCAAAAAAATTAAGGAAAGGCATGGAGAAGTCAGTGATCAATTGAAGAAAGAAAATGAAGACATCACTGGACTAAAGGTGCAACTGGAAGAAAAGAAAAGAATTGAGGACTATCAGAAAGCTAAAATTTAGAGCAAGGTTGATGACTGTACAAAGCTTGAGAAAGAAATAGTAACCCTAAGGTCTGACCTGGAGAAAGCAAGGGTTCATGAGGAAAAATTAAAAGCAAGTACTACAATGCTTGATGAGTTAATTTCATTTTAGAAACCTTCTAAGGATAAAGGTGGTTTAGGACTTGAAGAAGGAAAAAACTCAAAAGAAAATCAAAATCCTAACAATGTTGACAATCAAAGGAAGACTCAAGGAAATGGTAGATAGCTAAAGAATCAAAGAAGAATATTGGAAGGATTCCTATTAAAACAAACTAATGCTCAAAGGTACCCAAATTTGAATGGAATTTGTTTTTCATGCAATAAATTTGGTCATAGAGCAACAAAATGTAGAAGTAGAATGAAATAGAATGTTGGATTCTTTTCTGGACAATGTTTTACTTGCAATAAATTTGGACATAGAGATACTAAGTACAAAATTTAGATAATGATGATGAATAGATTCAATACTGGTAGAATGATTCAATCTTTTCAAGGATATTGCCACATATGTAATGAATTTGGACATAAACCTAACTAGTGTAGATCAAGGTTAAATGCAAACTAGTCTAGAAAGAAAAATGTTGTGTGCTACGCCTGTAATAAGCCAGAACATATTTTAAGATTCTACATAAGTAAGAATGGAAAGAAATCTAATCCAAAACAAAGGAATAAACTTGTGAATAAAGTGGATCCTTCTGAAGTAAAAAAGGAAATGGAGAAAATTTGGAAGAAAAAGGAAGAACCTGAGAATAAGGACAAATCAAATGCATTTGTACTTGTTGGGAATAGGATGCCATTTAATTGCAATCCTAAACATATTTCATGTATCTCCAAAGTCCTTGGAAAGTGTTCCCAAACACTAGGATTAGAAAGAGATTAAATTCAAATGAAATGAACATGTAAATTGACATTTGTGATTATTCCTAAATGATTGGAACATGTGGGG
Organism: Sequoia sempervirens; assembly: GCA_007258455.2. Classification (NCBI taxonomy): domain Eukaryota; kingdom Viridiplantae; phylum Streptophyta; class Pinopsida; order Cupressales; family Cupressaceae; genus Sequoia; species Sequoia sempervirens. Next base: position 221,566,777 of record VDFB02075321.1, on the reverse strand, counting down.
ACGTCCAAGAAGAGCTCCTACAAGATAGGAGCACATGGGGCACCCACATGGAAGGTGGAACCCACCTTGCTTTAGTTAGCTATTTGGAGGATTGATAACACTTCAATAATGCATGTTTTGATCCTACAAATTAGTGATTGATATTTACATGAGTGGAGTTCAGTTCAGTTATGGTCCAGTTATCTTTAGTTGCATGTAGTTATTTTGATTTGAATTCTAGTTGACTTGAGTTGACTTGAGTTGCATGACTAATGACTTCAGTTGCATGACAAATAACAGGTGGATACTTTCAGTTAAGTGGGGATGATCAATCATGCATAGTGTTTTCATGAATTGGTGGAGAGATATGTTTTAGTTAATTAAGATTGACTTGGGACCACCTTAGGTGCCAAAGTTGGCATCTTTTAGCTAACACCTTTTGCATGAGAAGATATTTACAAGGCTTGGTCAAGTAGTCCCATTCTTGGGTGCCAAATTTGAGGTGAAGCTTGCAAGATATTTTCTTGACCAATGTTTAGTTAAGTGTTCAGTTTGGGCTGCCTAAATTGAGGAAGACTTTGGTTTGACTTTAGATTACATTGTGGAACTCTACTTACCCAATCTAGGAATAGATTTTTGTGAGGAGCTTTATGCTCTTGTATTGTACAAATCTTATGAGTTTTACATGCTTATTATTGTCTATTAATTGCAACAAGTGGATGAGAGTTCTATGAGAGTTTGTTGCAGGTTGTGAAGAAGGACTATTGAAGGAAAGAAAGTATATCAATCAAGGATTGATACAGTATTGTTGTAATCTTATTCTAAGGCTAAATAATACAAGCATTATTGATTCTGGTGGAGTTTTTTCCCGAAAGGGTTTCTCCACGTATATGTTGTGTCACTTCTATCTTCTTGTCTCATTCTTCTACAATCTTTTGTCTCTTTCTACAATTGGTAAAATTGATCTAAATAGATTAATCGTACACAAAGAATTGTGACAAAGAACACTTAATTAGATCTACAGTCTCATAGTTTTACAAGTTTTAAGTTACAATATTACCTTTATTTTCAACATTTGGTATTAGAGCCAATGGTTGGGTAGGGTTTGGGATGCCTTTCTCTTAAAATTTTGAAGGTTTTTTGGTTGTACTGGGAGCTTTTACTATTGTGTTATTGCAGATTTGTAAAAGAAGTATGTTATAATGAGTTCTAATTCTTGTCTAGATATTGAAAGATTCAATGGATCTAGTTATGAGATGTGGAAAATAAAAATGGAGGATCTCCTTGAAGAGAGAGATCAATGGTTAGTTGTTTGTAATGAGACAAAGCCATCTACAACAATGTCATATGAGGTTTGGGCTAAGCTTGATAAGAAGGCAAGAGGAACCATAAGGTTATGTCTTGATGGTGTTGTTCTATTGAATGTTTCAGATGAAGCTATTGCATATAAATTGTGGAAGATGATAGGTAATATCTATCAAACCAAAAGTATTACTAATAAGTTGTATCTGAAAAGATAGGTGTATTCTTTAAAGATGAAATATGTTGATTCTATTGCACATCATTTAAATGCTTTCAATTTGATTCTAAGTCAGTTAGCATTTGCAGATGTAAAGCTAGAATATGAAGATAAATGCATTTTGTTACTTTGTTCTTTACTAGAGTCTTGGGAAAATCTAACAGTTTCTATTAGTGGTAGTGGTGTAGATCCTAATATGGACAATATAATTCCTATGAATATTTATTCACGCACCACTCTTTTCCTTTGTGGTCTTTCTTTCCTTTGTGGCTCTACCTTTTGTTTTGGTACCACTTGCAACTTTTTGGCCACTGCCACATGGCATCCTATCAGAGCTTCCCGTTGAGACGTTCTCTTTCCTTTTTCTGGGCCTTGACTGCTTGAAACGTCACCTCTGCCTGCTTTCTATTTAGATGGGGCCCACATCGTAGTTTCCTTTTCTAAGAGCTTTCCATGTGACGTTTGTTCGGGAGTTCGTTGCTTTTTTTCGATGGTTGTTGCAACAATTTCCATTTTACTGCCACATGTCCTTTCCTCTTGCTGTTGCATGGCCCATCACTCCTTGGTCCGTCCCTATTGGTGTGCTACCGTTGCATCTTTCTGTTGGTTCCTGTGCTGGGGAATATTTTCTCGTTGGTGGCTTGGTGGAGCATCTTTCTTGTTGGGATTTCCAGCACTGGGATGGCTCTTTTTAAGTAGCCCTTTCTTCATTTTATGGTTGTTGTTAGACGAACTAAGTTTCAAAGTGCTAAGAATTAGCCTCTGTAGTGTTCAATATTAAATTTGAACTTGCAGACTATTCCAACCTATTCGGCCTCTCTGTTTTCAAGCATTTGATAGGACATTAGATTGTGCTTGCATTTTATGAGAATATATGAACATCTATTTCAAGCTTTTGTAATCTTTATATGGCTTAGCATAATACAAATCATGTTGCTACTCTTTTGTGTTAGCTTATGCTGTGTGGGTTATATTATGAAAATGGTTTGATACTCATATGTTTGCGGTACTGGGGAATTGTCTCTTTAATAATATACACTAGTTACTATCCGAGCCTTTGTTTCTACAATGTGATTCCTTATCTCATTACTGATTTGGCGCATTGCCTTAGCTTAGATATGTTTGTTTGATGTTTATCTTCTTTCCCTTTTCTCACCCCCATTAAAAAATGAAGAGTCATCTTCAATAAAGCCCCAGAGGTCTCTTAGCTATGCACACAAGTCCCCCAATAGCTAAGTTTCCCATAGGGTTGTTTCCTGCAAACTTTTGCATCAACAGTTATTTTTATGGCACACTCGGTGGGACCAAATAAAATCTTCATGATCCAAAAGAGTGTATGAGCCATAGGCCCGTCACTAGATCTCAAACCACAAAAAACCCTGGTCTGCTTGTACCACCACTATTTTCAATCAAGGCGAAAGGTCAACAAGCTAATACATCACCTTTTCCTCTTCCTCCACCCCTTGCGCAGATGGCTAGAAATTTTGTAGCCTGGGATGTTGGTATCCCTTTGATACCCCCTATACCACTCGCTGCATGGGCTCAAATCCCAACTTTCACCTTAAAGGCTGTCCCAAAGTTCACTAGGGACGATTCAAAAACTCCAACAGAGCACTTGTAAGACGTAGCTGACATATGTATGGTTCATGGAATTATTGACTAGAATGTGGCTTTGTGGTTTCTTGCATCCTCTTTCAGAGGAAAGGCATTGGACTAGTATTGAAATCTTCTGGTTAATTCAATTAGCACTTGAGATCAGCTCGGAGATCCTTTCTACGAGCACTTCTCAAATAATGGCAATAGATCTTCACTATATTACTGGCTGGCTAATATAAATCAGGCTCCTCATGAAGCTTTGGCGGATTATAATGCCCAGTTTCATTCGACTTGGCAGAGGGTCCCTGTCGGCAGTCGACCACCTCTGGATCTAGCATTCATGTTCTATCTGAATTCTATAAGTATTGATATTTCTGTGATGCTGTAATATCTTGTTGGAAATACCTTGCCTGATGCATATAGCCTTGTTGGTACCGCAGAGAACAATTGTATTGTCACCAAAAAGTTGGCACCGTGACTTATCATGCCATTGTTCCCAGAATCGACCACAGCAGGACTAGAGGTAGCTTCAATCAATGCTCCCACACCTCCCTAGTCTATGTATGTTTACCTGGGAATGATGCCAAGTGTGGCTCCAGTGCCTAATCTCCTGACAGCTGAGATGAATGACATGAAGGAGCAATTGCGAACCATGAAAAGTGAGTTAACCAGTATGAAGTGACAACAGTATGCCTACCAGAATCCTTCTTACCAAAACTACCAAGGCGGGAAACCTCCTTTTCAGAAAAACCAATGGTAGGATAGATTGCATAGTAATGCTCAAGCTCAACAGAGCAATCAAGTCATGCCCATGACTATGCTGATGCAGACTGTCTATCCTAGTTCAATTAAAGAGCTGGTAATGGGACAAGTTAATCTTGCCGAGGAGATAAATCCATGGTGCTTCCCTTGCAATGATGCACACATGCCCCAAAATTTCCCGTGAGGGAATTTACAATAGAAGATAGTAGAGCAATGTAGTCAAGGCATCATGCATGATTCCAAAGGTCATGCATATGGCTCTCAACAAATGGAGAATGTAGTTCTCATCACTCAAATGCAAGGAATGTCTATAGAGCAAGAGCTAGATATAGCTTCAGACCAGACACTTTTCTCTTGGATGGAGGAAGAGGAGTCGACATACCTGAATGGCATTCTAATGGCCCATGCGCTGCAAGTACAATCAAACTACAATGCCCATTCCAAGCGGAGGCTCATTGGAGAATTCACGTCCTTACAAACTAAAGGGTCACCTAATCCAATGCCTAGTTTTTTGGCAACTATCTCATCAGTTCTGTCGTAGACTGGGGTCACTGTACCAGGTTCCAAAAATCCACTTCCTTTGAAAGAAAAAACTCCCATGGTCATCCTGACAGTTACCAAATAGTTGGATGTACCAGCTGCAAGGCAGAAGGAGCCAATTACCATAGCTCATCAGTCACGTATGCCATTCAACGTGGTGGAACAAATAAAGAAATATTCTGCCAATGTTTCTCTGTGGGATATCCTAGCCATCCCAGAGCAAAAGTAGCTATTACAAAAGGCATTATCAGGAGAAGAGGTGAAGATGCTTGAGCAGCCCCCAAAAGGTAAGCCAACCAATCTAGGCCCAGATAAAGTTTTGGAAAATCAATCAACGAAGAATCGGGTTGGAAAAGAGGGCAAGCCTAAACCCAAACCTTTCTAGCTAACACTTATCATTGGTAAAAAACTACTACATAATTGTCTGGTTGACTCTGGTGCTAGCACCACCGTCATGCCCAAGCAAGTAGCTGAAGCTCTAGGACTTGAATACAAGCCTCTTAAGAAGGGAGTTATGCAACTAGATGGGAACAAGGTTGAAACTGTCAGAGTAATCAAAGGATTACCTATGACATTGTTTGCTTGCCCCAACATTATTGTGAATCAAGATACTGTGCTCATTGATTTCCCCCCTATGTTCGGGATATGTCTATCCCAAGAATTTACTGTAAATGTTGGAGGTTACCTCTCTTTGGACTAGTCACACCTAATCCTAAGAACCAAAAATGGGGCTAAGATGAAGATAGAGGAAAAACCTTTACATTCCAAGCACGTGGCTGATGAAGCCATTATCAATTTTGAGGCAGCACATACTTCTATTACTCCGGAAGAGATGCTCAATGTCAAACTTCTTAAGGATGAAGAAGCAAGTAGTTCCCAAATTGACAAGGAGGAGGCTCTCCTGAATGAATTTATAAGTTCAGACCCTTTTGGAAACTATAATGCAATTGGGCTAGGAACATACGTCATACATGAGGAAGATCAGATTATACCTAGAGTAACTAAAGATTCTGGAGGTGAAGGGACCTCATAATTATGGACCTTTCACTTTGACAGAGCAACATGCAGAGTAGGAGTCGACACCAGAATATGTTTGGTATCTCCATCCAAAGAGAATACCTTAAGGTCATATTGCTTCCAATTCGCGTGCTCGAACAAAGAAGTAGAGTATGGAGGCCTTTTCCATGGCTTGAGTTTAGTAGAATGAATGGGTGCCAAGAAAATACAAGTGTTCAGAGATTCATAATTGGTGGTTAACCAAGTTCGAGGGTTATCAACTGTCAATAATGTCTGTATGTGATCATACCGACACAGGGTCTAGGACTTGATTGAAGGCTTCGAGGCATTCAACATCCAAGCCATACTTAGAGAGCAGAACTCTGAAGTAGATTGAATGGTAACTGTTATATCCCAGTTCGAGCCAGCTTCCAAGTTAATTGATAAAAAACATTTAGTACGAGTGATTGTGCGGCCCGCAGTCCCAAATAATGATCAAAACTGGAAAGTGTTTGATAGTGATGAGCATATCGCATCATTTCTCTAATTGTCTGAAGAATTTTATAACCAATTACAGCCAAAGATCACCAAAGCCTATTAAGGTCAAGTGGTCTAGTTGAAGTTAAACAAGCTTCCCAGAGGTTTGGTCACTGACGAGAATCTATTTGATTTTGATGATACGAGAAAAGACAAAAGAAAGCCTGTAGTTGATAAAGGTGATTATGCCAATTTGCGCATCAAAGAAGATAAAAAGCTTAAGGTCGAAAAAGGAGTCTCGTAGAATAATAAAGAAAGTTTGAAAGATTTTTGTGAAAAGTATCCAAATGTGGTAGCATTGTCATATGATGATCTTAGGGGATATGATCCTAGGATTATCCAACATACCATTGAGCTACTAGAGGGAGCAAAAATCGTGTGGCTATTGGATAATCCCAGGATTATATCCCCTAAGATCATCATATGACCATGCTACCACATTTGGATATACGGTTGTGTGCTAATTTATGGGACCTAAATAGAGCATCTCTAAAGGACCATTACCCTCTACCTTCCATGGAGGAAATTATGCAAACAATTGCTGGATCTAAGATGTTTTCAATGTTAGATGGTTTCTTCAACTATAAACTGATTCAGGTGAAAGAGGAGGACCAGAAAAAAAAAGAAAATATTTACCACCAAGTGTGACACTAACTCATTTGATTGCAAAATCTGACAAAAAATTCTCATGAAATATGTATAATTTGATGTATTGTCGGGTGCTTGTAAAATTTGATGTGTAATTTTCATTTTTTAAAAATTTTATCCTCGATGTTCATTGAAATTTCGACGAACTTGGGTTTCGTCAAAATTTTGACTAGCAATTTCATCAAAATTTCGACAAACATGAAAAATAAGAAAAAAATAAAATTGTGGCCGACATAAAGAAAAGTGAGTTCGCTGATTTAGTGCGACAATTTTTTCTATACTTGCGAATTTTCTCTACTTGAGACAATTTGTGGAGAACTAAGGATGATTTTCTTGGGAAAAATTAGAAAAAATTCAAGAAGATATTTCCAGGTTGAGGGTAGTCATTGTCTTTTTGCAGAATTTAGTTGTGAAGTCAGATTTGTAGTTTCAGGTTTGAAAATCATATTTTAAAGCAACATGTCATCAAATTTCATTTTTAGAAGTTTAGGGTTTTGAGAATTTCATGTCCAGATTTTGTTGCGTAGAATCACCATAAGATCAAAACCAAGGAACAAATTCTTGTGACTGTAATTATGTGATCCATAACTCTATTGGTCATGTGGCATAGTTGTGCTATAACAAATACATGATGCATTCATGCGTGACCCAAGTTTAATTTGGCTATGTTGTGATATAAATGGAGGCACTGATATAATGTAGTTAGTTCAGGTTGTATAATGTAGGTGTCAATCATCATTGGGTGCATTTAGGTTGTCTCAAGTTTAACATGTTACAATGTAATTCTAGCATGATCCAAGAGTGATTACCTCTTGCAGCAATAAAGAGCCTATAACTCTGGTTGATATGAAAATTGGTTGTGTTATATCAATTATGTAGTGCATTCAAGCACAACCCATGTTTAATGGGCTATTCTAGAGAGTGATCAAGATTTTCTAAACCTTATGAATGTTACTTAAAAGTGTATAGCTTAAACTACAAACCAATTTTGTTACATACTTGAATGCAATCTTGGGTTACCACAAACTATAATAATGTGATCTGCTAATAACCATTATGGAAAGTATTAAAGCAAGACCCATGCTATATAGGATACATTTCCCTGATTAGGTTTACATATCTTAATGATCAAACACAAGCTTCCCACACACTCTAGGATACAATCCAAGATCATACCACAACTTTGTCAAGACAACTAATTTTCTGACCCAAGATTTAAGGTTTTTTTTTAATACCAACAAAAGCATTGGTAAGAGCATGATAAGGGTACAAACCCTAGGCCTCTGTAGAAACATAAACAATAAATCTAATGGATTAGTGAGGTTGCAATACTAGAAAGATTGAGACATTGTAGCTAATAAAAAAATCTTGCAATCTAAAGATTGTAGCCAATAACAAACACACTATGTAGCTTAGTGACATTTGTGAATTCAATCTAAGGTAAGAAGAATGACAGTCACTTGAGATGTGATAGTCAAAAAGAGGCTGAGTAGTGACAAGATAATAAAGTTCAAACCTTGCATAGTAAAGTGGAGATTTTAATAGTGAGTTTCCTTACCCCCTTGCTGACCTTAAGGGTTTTTCAAATGCTTTTGGTAGTGTTAGACAAGGAAAATGCAATCAAGGAATGATTGTCCAAGTGAAGTAATAGTGGTAATCATAGGTTCAATGTTTCTTCTTAGCCATTAATGTATAATGGTAGTGGATTGCATGTTTGAGCAGTGTTTTGAGACTCATCAAAGATGGGAGAATAGTGAATAATACCTTGTGGACTGTGAAGTAGTGTCAATAAGGTTGAAGGATCTTAAGATCTACAATACCATGAACCAATGAGTCCCCTGTAGTAAGTAGGTAGTCTATAGGGCATAGTTTGATTTTATAGAAGGATGCTCATGAAAGGAATCTTCAAGTGATAGTGAGTGAGTTGTTTGATATTGCAATTGAGGGTGCAATACCCAGTCTTAAAGGAAGTTAGCAAAGCAGTAAATGTGCAAGAAAATAAAATCGTACACAACAAACAATTCACAATATTATCTTGCATAATGCCTTGAGTTTGAAGACAAAAATATCATTGTATCTTGATGAAAGTGGTGACCTTAATGGTCAATCACTGGAAACCGTGATTTTAAAACATGCTATTGTGCTTATGGAGGAAAAATTTTAAGCAAGGCAGTGAGTGGTGGTTTGGAACAATGGCAGGTATGAAGGACTTGCTTTATATGCATACTATGCAGTCTAGCTTAAGACAATGTTCTTGGAAGAGATTGAAGGTGGATTATGGAACTCAAGGGTTACCATGAAAATGATTAAAGCAAAGACTTAGATCTGTTTAAAAGCCATGGTCATGAAGATATTAAAGATGTCACATGCAAAACCCTAGTAGTTGGAGTAATGAATACAATGCCAAAGAGGATAGTCTGCTAGGGAAGATTTAGGATATCTCCACATTATCTAATTACAGGGAAACACATCATTTATTTATTTTTTTAATTAAAAGAAATCATTCTAAACCCTATATAGGATACATTGATACTTCAAAAGCCTCTAAAGGAATTTGAGATTATGCAAATATATGTCAAGTAAATACCTAGATTACAAATAGTAGTGGGAACAATGTAAGATTTGTTGAGTAGAGCAGGAATAAGATAAGCAACAATGAATCCTATCCTCTTTTCACGCACATCTCATCACCGTTCTCTGTCATTCTTTACTGAAACACTTCTCCATTTTGGCGGTCTATGCTTGAAAATAATGTTTTGACGAAGGTTTTAGAGTATGTTTATTAAAATGAGAACTCCATTGTGGTGGGCTACGCCTGAAAATAAGATTTTGACAAAAGTTTTAGGGTATATTTATTAAAGTTTTAGAGTATTTTGGCAAGCTATATTCTTGATTCCTTAAATGATTTATTCAAATGGATCGTGACTAAATAAATGACTAACTATTTAGTCATTTTTATTTGTGTGACTAAATAACTTTTAATGAACAATCAAACTAGTAATTTATTTACTCATTTATAGCTGAGTTGCAAAAAAAATGAGCAGAATTTAGTCATTTTTAGTTGTTGTGACTAAAATTTTTAGTCACCTAGTCATTTATTTTAAAAATTCTACTATTGTGTGCTTCCTTGTGCGATTAGGGCTCTCTCAATTTTGAGGGCCCTACAGATAAGCTAGTCATAAGAAGTGATATTTTGCATCTTTAACTAAAAGGATAAATCCGTATTGACATTAGCAATGATGATTCCAACTTGTTGCTCCTTAGGAATGGGTCACTTGCTCTTACTAGCTTTCTACCTCCATCATTGTAGGAAGTTTGTGATCAAGTTCAATATTTTGATTTTAGGAGTCTAACGGTTGGAAATCATAGTAAAATCAGAATTTAATAAGTTTTGGAATTAGCATTTTAAATTATTTTTTGGGGTCATTAACTTCAGACTATCTTCTCTTTTGCAGGGGTGGTTGCATACCAAATTTTTTTGGTGTAAAATATCAAAATTATTAGATTTTGGTACCTATCTATGAATACAGATTATTGGAGTGTGAGTTTGATATTTTTTGAAAATCTAAATAGTCAAGATTGGTAAAGAAAAATCATGTCACATAATATTAGTCCAAAACAAAATGAAGACACTTGATATATTGCGGGCTAGATTGAAAAGAAAGGGTGATGGGAAATGTTATTGTCCTTGCAATAATTGCAAGGGATTAATGACGAGACAAATTTTAATCACAACAGTTGAGAAACATTGTAGGAAACATGGTCACATTGAAGGCAGGCATGATTATCATCCATTGGTAAGTTGTTCATTATATGTGTTTATATCATTTTAAAATTATATATATATATATATATATATAGATAAAATCACTTGATCATGATCATGGTTTATTTTTGTCTATCATTATTATAAAGGTGGAGCGCCCTAGGGAACATGATATGGATTACCAAGACTTAGAGAATGTGGTTTTGTAAGTAGATGAATATGGAGCCGTGAATATCGAAGATGAAGTTAATGATCCTATGGAAGAAGATGATCATGTGCCAGAAAACATAGTTGAAGATGATGGTACAAATAAATTGATCCATGACACATTTAGTGGTAGAGTTGATCATGATGATCGAGATGACTTTCATAATGTTCATGATTTACCTATACTTGAGAAGGAATACGAGCCCCTTTATGAAGGCTCCCAAACAACTCTTCTCTCTGTTGTATTGTTGTTGTTGAACTTGAAGGTTATGAATGGTTTATCAAACATAGCAATCTCACAGATGTTAAGGTATGTCATATATGTCATCTTTTTTCATCTATTTTAATTATTGTTAGTTCATCACTAGTAAATAAAGGATGAAATATGTACCATTAATATTCTTTATATTAACAAATTATTTTGTGTTGTAGATTGATTGGTGAATTTTGTTAACACCATCAAATATTTTACCTCGCTCATACCGAGATTTATCTGGCATTATGAAAGATATCAAAATGGAGTATGAATCAATAGATGCATGCCCCAATGATCATATTATATATCATAAACAACATGAATTTGCAACAGAATGTCCAAAATGTTATATCAATACATATTGAAAATAGATAAACTAACAAAAAAGGTGCCTCGCAAGGTTCTTCATTATATTCCCACTATTCCATGTATGCAACAATTATTTAGGTGTGAAAGCTTAGTGCAATTTATGGATTACCATGCACAAAATAGAAGTGGAGATGACATTCTTTGAATGCCTACGGATGCTTCTGCATTTAGGGACATGGAGGAAAAATGCCCACATTTTAAAGAAGAATCTCATAATCTCAGGCTTTCATTGGGAGCGGATGGTGTCAATCCATTTGGAGAGATGAGATCTATTTACTCAGTGTGGCCTATTTTTGTTATCAACAATAACATTCCTCCATGGATTTCAATAAAGAGGGAGCACATAATGTTGTGAATGATTGTTCCAAGTATTTGTTTACATCAATTTTCTTTAACGTAGTAGCATCTCATTTGTCGTATTTGTTGCATAATGACTTATATTTTTTTCATTCAATAGTCATGTACATTAATTTATATATATTGCAATAAAATGGTTATAATAATTATGTAATGTTTATGTTCATTCAACTAGGTAAGTACCAAGTTAAAGATATAAATGTATATATCGAGCCTCTTATCGACGAGTTACTAAAGTTATGGAATGGCGTCACTATGTATGTCGTCTCTAGACCAATAGGACAAAGAAAATTTCAATTCCATGCAATGCTTGTATGGACAATTCATGATGCCCCAGGGCTAACACATTTTTTTGGTATGTTATAATGTTCGACTGCACTTTAACAATATTTAATTTTATGAAGTAGATATCATGCATATTTTTAAAATAATCTATTCATTATATATAATTATAAAAAATGACATATTTTATCCAATTATATATGATTTTGTAGGTCTTCAAACAAAGGGAAAATTTGCAAGTCCAATTTGTGGTCCAAAGATGAAATTTTGTCGTTCAACAAGTTTAGGAAAGCAGGTGTTTGATTAGTATAGGCACTTCGTCCATAGAAATAATAAGTATCGAACTACTGAAAAACATATTTTCAATGAGAAAGAAGAGACTACATCAAAACTATGAAGAATGACACCTCGCCTATGGAAGTTGGAATATAATAGAATTAATCGTCAAGGTTATACATCCGATCAAATTGTTTATCTATCATATATGATATGTTTTGAATTTATTATTTTATATTGTGTTGCGTTTACTCATGTTGTAATTGACAATGATTGTCATTGTTAATTTGTTTAACTTATATGCTTCATGAAGGTCGTCAAGGCATTAATGGCCGGCTTCCACAGGGACTAAAATGTTATCCCAGACAATTTAGTAAGTTTTCCTACTATGAGTAGCTACAAATTGTGCATTTGTTTGATACAATGCATATCAGAAAGAATATAACAAAAATGTTATGGAAAATATTGGATGGAAGGCATGACAAAGAAAAAATTGTCAAAATTTGTTGTGACATTCAGGAAGCCAATCATGTAATGAAAAATATCATTCAATTAAATAGCGATGGAGACTAGATTAATATAAGTGCCCTTCTTTGGTTATTAATGTAGCAGCAAAGCAATGCTATAAAAGAAGTCATATGAAAAAATTGATTTCCCACAGGATTTGTTGCGAACATAAACAATATAATAACAAAGAAAGGTGAATTTGGGTTAGGGATGAAAACAAATGATTGGCATACCTTCATTAATGTAATTATTCTGGTATATTATATATACTTGTATAATGCATGTACTTTTCAGTGTATTATGTTTACTACTTTGGAAAAATAATGAAAATATCATTTTATAATTATTGCAGTACATTCTACCTCTATCTCTCCCAGACAACTTCGACAACAATGTCAAACAAGTTATATATGATCTTGGAAAATACATGAGGTAAGTAGCGATATTTGTTCAATTCATTGTATACATCTTATAATTGCCATTTGTTTTACTTGTTATGTAATATACTATATATTTTTGTTAAATCTCACTAATATATTTGCACTTTGAACACTTGTAGATGGCTTTCATCTAAAGAAATCCATAAAAAAATATAAATCATTGGAAAAAATTCCTCGTCTAATGTGTGAAATGCAAAAGTGTCTACCTTGACATTTTTCAGTGCACAAGAACACTACCTCATACACCAAGTTGAGGAGATTGAATTGTATGGACCTGTACACACAAGGTCAATGTGGATGGTTGAGAGACACTTGAAATTTTTGAAGGCTTTGGTTAGACAAAGAGCACATCCTGAGGGTTCTATGGTGGAGGGATATATGGTATACCAGACCATGGTGTACATTAGTGAATATCTTCTTAAGTTTGCAGCAAAGATCCATTTAGATCGCATTTGGGATCCCAACTCCATTAACAAATTCAAGGGGAGTACCTATTGGGGAAAGGTAGATTGAGGAAAGTGAGAGGTAATTATAAGATGGTCATGGAGATTAATTGGAATACATTTTACATATGGTTTTTATGTATATTGTACTTATTTAATTTTTAATCTTCAATATACATCAATTATAAATTAAGGTCGTATACTGTGGTATTTAACTAATTATACGTCGTATGTGAATTTCAATTTTTTTTGATACAGTTGGTCGAGAGTGGGATGCACTACATTTGTACATCGCAAAAAATATTGATTAGATGACAGTATGGATTGAATGATGTCAACAATCTAGTTGCGTATTAACATAGGAAGGTGTGGCTTCATTGGTTAAAGAAGCTCATCATAATGGAGATTCCAATGTTACACAAAGGGAAATTGGATTAACATATGGCTTAAGAGATAAACAGGTACGTATAAATATATTAATCACCCATATTATTTAATTATTTTCAATTATATTGATGTATATATATATATTGAGATTGTTTTCTTTGCATACTTTCGTCTCAGAATAAATATGTTTATCAACTGACAATATTGCAATAATTTTTACATTATTGACATATTGCAGGTGAAACACCACAAGGCTATGTGGTGGAATGGTAGTAAATTTTGAATCAAAATTTTGGATGACATGAAGAAAACTCTAGATCTCGGTATAACTATGGTCTTTTAGGTGACTAATGTTTCATCTAGAAGCGACATACATCCAGAAGTCTCAAAAAATTGATTGATACTATGGGATTTTGGATGATATACTTGAGTTTGACTTTAATTCCTTCAGATTAATTCTATTTGTCGTCCTATGGAATAGGCTATGATTGAATGAAAATGATATTAAGAGAGCTATTATTGAACATGATAATGTATTTACCATGGTTAATACAAGGTTGATCAAGTGAGCTGAAAATGAGCCCTATGTTCTTCCAAGCCAATGTAAGCAGGTATTTTACTCAGAGCTTCCAGGTAAACTAGGTTGGTCATTTTTTGTTAGACATGATCTAAGAG
>VDFB02075321.1:221537989-221552135 GCA_007258455.2 Sequoia sempervirens | reverse complement strand
CACCTCTTAATTACTCTTGGGTATATGCGTGCAAAAATTGGATATTTGATTTAGATTGGATATCCAATTTATAGCACCAAAATATTACATTTTAAAATGTTTTTCAAATTAGATATTAGACACGAATTGGATATCCAAAACAAATTGGATATCCGATTTGTAGTACTTTGGCTTGGGAATTGCTATGGAGCAATGTACTGAAACCCAACCCAAAAAAAAGTGAACTCTAGATTTTTGCATTTTTGGCGAATTCAAAATGCTACTTTTTTCATGTTGCCACTTTTTGGCCCATCATGATCTTGCACATACCAAGTCTAAACCAGGTAGTTGTTATTGCTAAGGTGGATCACTCCTTTTTGTGAAGGCCATACACTTATCATTGGGTCAAGTGTTCTTTTCTTTAGAAAATTCCTATTGCCTTTTTGATAGGTTAATTATGATTTGATTAGATGGGTTATGAAGCACTTATTTCAAACAAATATCTTTATGAAAGAAGTATATTGGCATGAAATTAAATATGATTTGTATTCTAATGTAAAAACTACAAAGAATGGAAACATTTCTTTCAACACATAAACTATTATGTAGTAGTCAATTAAAATGAAAAATCTTACTCTACATTAGTTAGGATACACAACTAAGAAAATGATCTAAAGTGACTTATTTATCCTAGAGGAACTAAGTATATAGTATACAAAGAAAACCAACAAGCCCACAACTACCCCTATTTTGAAGGAGTTTAATTTTCTCCCCTTCCCGATCTCGCTAATATTGTCTAATTATTTTAAAGAGATGAAGGGTCATTACACAACTTTATTCAACCTAGTAAATAGCTTGGTTAATGAAACTTGACAAAAGCAACAAAACAATTGCTACATTTGGCATTTCATGTTGAATGAAGAGTGGTGACAATAATATACTTATAGTTTAATAAAACACTATTTTTTTGAGAAGGCTTGACATTAGAAGGATAAGTGTTACTTATAGTTTAATAAAACACTATTATAGTTTTACCAACATATACTATTGTATACTTGCATGGCTTCTTAGTTAATATATGGGGAGATAGAGATAGATGGGGAGAGAAAGAGAGAGAGATAGAGATAAATGGGAAGATAAAGAGAGATGGAGATATATGGGAAGAGAAAGGAAGAGAGGTGGAGATAGGAAGTCAATGGATAAGGGGGATAGGGAGGGAGAGATGGTGAGAGATGGAGAGGGGGAGATAGAGAGGGGGAGGGAGAGAAAGGGATATAGATAGAAAGAGATAGAGAGAGGAGTGAGAGGGAGATAAAAAGAGAAATAGAGATAGAGATATAGAGTAGGAGAGATGGAGGGAGAGATGGAGTGAATGAGAGAGAAAGGTTGGAGAGGGAGAGATATCTCAATATATAGAGGGGGGAAGAGGGAGTGACATAGATAGTGGGAGATATAGAGATATATAGAGAGACATGGAGAGATATATCAATCACCCTCCCTATATCTCTATCTATTCATCCTTATCTCCTTATCTTTCTACCTCTCTCTATCTCTTTGTCTCTTTTTCTATTTGTATGTTTGTCATTATCTCCCTCTCTCTCTATATTTTCTTCCCTATAATTATCTTTGTCTCCTTAAGTGTGCAATGGGTACATTGAAGAGGTATTAAAGGAGAATTATCATATATTTAATCAAATGGCATGCTAACTTGAGCATAACTCCCCAAGGACACATGCCATCCTTGGATTGTTGACATGAAACAACCAATCAAAATTTAGTTTCTCTATCTCATATTAATATATATTACTATTATATTAAATATATATTATATTAATTATATTTTGTATTATATAAAAATATACTTATTATTAATTATTAATTATAATAATTTTATACGTATTTAATAATTTTGTTAAAGAATATACTATATAATTATAATAAGTTGAATAATTATATTATTTATTATGTAAAATATAGCTAATATACACTTAACTATATTGTAGAATATTAAAACCTAGCTAAATGGCACCAATATTTTCAATTTAATTAACATACTATAAAACCTAACGAAACCAAGTTGTAGCTTGTCAAATTGCAGAAGTGAAAGGTCAATACCAACATCGAGGAAGAGTTTGGAATAGTGAAAACAAGGTCAATGCCAATGCTAAGGAATAGTTTGGAGTTAAAACAAGGTCAATACCAGCGCCGTCGAAGAGTTTGGAGTGAAAACAAGGTCAATATCAACGCCAAGGAAGAGTTTGGAGGAGTGAAAACAAGGTCATACCAGTGCTGATGAGGAGGTTGAGGGCACTCAGTGTAAATCGATGACCAAGGGGAAATGTGTACTGTATGTTTGGCACCCCCATTCTCTTTAACCTACAATTTTTATGCCTAGTTTCCAAAGATCTTCTCATACATTGACACCCCCATTCTCATAAAATGGTATAAGATAAGACATAAAAAATAAAATAGCTTAGTCTTTCACATTTTTATTGACTAGCCTTAGGTCTTGGAAAAACTCCCATAATCTACCCACATCTTGGTTGAGGTCTAGGATTTCATCACACATAGCCTTCATCGCATGAGTCTGAAGCAATTGTAGACTTAGCCCAAGTATATGCTAGACTAAGGTAGATCTAATGAATGGAAATAGAGGCATAAAATTATTCTTTAATACCTTCACCACAAAAATATTCAAGGTGTTGGTTGTTTTTATAGTAAGCAGGTTGATCTTCTAATCTACGTATGGAATTGCCAATTCCAATAAAGGGCAACTCGAAGGACCTGGACCAACTGACGAGGATTTTAAAGACCTCCTAAACTTTGGGCTTTGCAAGACCTAGGAGGGTGATCCCTTAATGCATTTACAACCTCTGCACCATCATCCTAAAAAATATTAACAACAACAGATAATCTCATTTAATAGCTTAACATAATAGGATAATATCGAATAAAATTGGTTGTTTATCAATAATATCAACTATTTGGAGAATGAGATAATTACAACAACATTTCGTAGTATAAGATAGTCATTGATTTGCAATTTGTAGCAAGCTCTAGGTAAAGGAAAACAAATACTAAAGCATACGAATAAGTATAACTTAGATCAGTGCCATATATCTATTGGAGTCAAATTTATAAGCATCTAAGGGTTTATGATAGATTTAACACATAACATATAAGATCCTTGATAACATTTCTTTACAATCTCATCAATATGTATTCTAACCCAATACTACTTATCAAATCCTTATACATAACATATCCACCTACAATTGTACTTATCAAATCCTTATATAGAACATTCAAGCATACAACCCGGTTACCCTGTTTTTGATGGTTTTGTAGTCCAAACATGATACAAAGGGGCTCTTACACTTTTTGTGATTACTGTAGCTAGTGTAGGAGGCCCCATGGATACTGTTGTAATTGTAGGATGCATGAATAGGGAATAGGATGAGAAATAAAGAAGGGATAGCTGTTGTCCTCAAGAGTTTTGTGAAGAAAAACATGTGAAATGAGAGGTTCAAGCCTAGGTTTCAACAAAATATGTATGGGAGATATAATTTTATGAATTTTTATCCATGTGCAGAACTAATGGGTTGTTTCTAAACATTGAATATAAATGATATACATACACACACACAAAGATATATATATATATATATATATATATATATTTTAATTTCAGGGGTAAACACTTTTGACCGGAGCTATGAACCGGATAAAACCATTCAACAATAACACCCCAATGGGGTTTGAACCTTGGTGGCAAGAACAACAATGCCACTTATCAACCATCACACCATGCCAATACTGGCATATATATATATATATATATGTATGTATGTATGTATGTATTTATGTATGTATGTATGTGTATTTTTAAATGTAAATGTAAATTCAATTACTGGATGCTCTCCTATAACAATAAATGCAACATATCATTAAAGAAATCTATATCTATGTATATAAATGTGTATTTCTAAATGCAAGTGCAAATGCAAAGAGTATATGGTTTTTTAGTGTTATAGATAGAACATATCCATAAATTAATGTAATTGAAATTCTAAAGTCTTCAACACATATAATATCAAATCGATCAAACTATTAAACTACATGAGAAATAAATGAAAACCGTAAATGCATATGTATGTGTATTTGTAAATGTAATTGTAAAATAAATAAGAATAATGAAAATTATAAAGGAATACAAGGGGAGACCAGTGCCTTATTGGGTATATGAAGTCTACTAAATATTTACAATTGTGGATTTCAATAATGGCAATAATTCAAACTGTCAGGCACAAAAATTGTTTACAACTTTTGTAAACGTGCAAGTGAATAATTGAAAAACTCTTCTTGAGATAGAATGGAAATTCTAGTTATGTGATTCTTCTTATTAATCCAAGTAACACTTCCCAATTGTTGTGATTGATTAAAATATTTTAATCCCTACTTTAGAGAACCAAATGACTAGATCAGACATATATAGCAAATGTACAATGATAAACTAAGTATAAACTTGTTATATCAATTTAAACAATAGAGAAGCATCAGAATGGAGATAATCAAATAACTGCATAAATTTAACAAACAGTTGATACCAAAATCTTAATCCGCAACTTAGATATCTTCATTTACTCCATCAAAATACATGCATCTGAGTCTCTGTATATCAAAATTCATTGTCTGCTACAAATGACCTATATGCCATATGTCTGGTGTTTGTATCTTGGCTCTCTTCAACACTTAGTTCTCTAGGAGGGCAACTGTAATCTTGAGTTTTTAGTTCTCTAGGAGGGCTAAACAAAAATATGAAATTACAGAATAGAACCTTGTAATCGCATTTGATGTAGATTCAAATACTAGACATGGATCCTTCACTTTGGTCAGATGATCAACACAGTCACCAGCTTTGTCATTAACCATCAGGCACCTTTCCTACCGAGATTATAGAATTTCCATTGATTTGAAACATGTGCATCCCATAAATGCTTTAGTAACGTGCTACATAATGTATTAAAACTAGATAAATGTATCAAATTATTTATATCATCTCTTCGGCTTCATTAAATGAGACACATGGCGCTCGCCTGTGATATCACGATCAACCAAAATAGTGTGGTGGGGTCATCACGGGATGGCAGGGAACGACTGAGATCAAATGATAATTGATCTACAATCACACAAACTTGTCCCTATGCAAAATATAAAAAAAATATTAAAAGAACAATGGGACATCACTAGGCCGATGATAAACAGTGACATAAGTTGTTTTTTAAATGAGGGAGCACAGGACCATCCAAGACTTAAGAAATAATAAAGTCAGGTGAAGGAAATAAAATGATAAATCAAAAGGGGCCCAACCTAGACGAAGCGATGGGGCTTAAGTTGTTTTAAAACTCTCCCCAAAAAGTAACGGCCCAAAATATCCCACCCAAGGCGTAAGATAAACACTAGGGTTTTACATGAATACAAAGGTAAAACCCCAACCTTAGGCTTTTCCTAAACACCATAGATGACTAGAGACATAAGGCAAGATAAAAATGGAACACAGAGAAAAATTTCTGAAGTTCCATCACAAGGAAAGGTCTCTTTACTTCTTGGTAGTGATAACCTCCTCCACACACAACCCTTAAAAATTATGAATAGAGGAATATAATCTTTGAAGAACTCAAAGTTGATTATCTCCTACCTGATGCAATTAGTCATTTTATCCTTACAAAAATTTATAGTGATTACTAGAGGCACATAGACCAATTCTTCATAATAGAAGAATTTGATCATACTTTTCCAATGATGGCATTATGAGAAAACCTTAAGTTAAATGAATAATTCCTAGCTAAGTTCTTTAAATCATGTCCAACCATATAAGAGAAGACCACTACTATGTGTACCTAGATACCATGGAGAAATGCTCTTTGGGATCTTTCATCAATCATCTACCTTAAAACATACCAAAAGTCTCATAGCAATTAGACATAGGAAGATTTAAGATGATTTAAAAAAAAATTATTGCCAAAGCATAAGATTATGATGACTTAACCAAGCCTAGTACACATTCCCTCAGACCCGTTAACCACTTAGACATATGGAAATTAAATGTAAATTTGATGCTATTTTTAGTCATGTAGGTGTCCAATAAACCACTTGGTAGTGTTTTCCTTCAAGTTTATTTACTTGAATGAAGAGAAAAATTCCTTTGATTACAATTAGAGAATACATTTGAGGCCTTGGTTGTGTAACTAGTGGACCATAGTCACATTTAACACTTGTTACAAAGCTTTGGAGTTAAAACGTTAAGTAGATTTGATTTGTGATGGACACATTTGGATGGTAGTAACAATAATTTGCAATCTATAAAGACTTGATTACCTTATAACTTGTGAAATTATAGATATGAAATGATAGATTAATCATAATGTCACCTTGGGTTCACATCACCATGAAAGAACTTCATCCAACATCCTTATGAGTGTAGGTACCACAAAATAGGTATTTGTCAGATCTGTCTTCCTCGAGCAAGGGAAATTTAGGAAGAGAAGAGGAAAGTGAGACATGTAGTATGTCTAAAAGAGGGAGATCAACTAGAGGTCAAAAGATTAGAAGAAAATTTTGTAAATGCATGGAATTTTTTCTTGCTGAAGGGAGGTCATGTTCTTATGATGATGAGAGCATAGGCAACGTCGAGGTGCCCTTGAGGTACAAACATCTATGGAAACAATGGGTACCCAAGCAACTTCCACCAATAAAAAATGATTTTTGTGTCAACGAGAGGATATATCGCATAGCACCATCGCCATTACATGGTTTGGCATGGACGACAAAAAGGTATATTATGAAAAATTTACTAAATTGATGGAGTATGTTAGACCTTGTTATAGTTACAAATATTGCATGCAACTGGTTTGATATACACGAAGTATGCGTAGGTATGCATTGTCAACAAATTATATACAGCTAAAAGATAAGGGTCAAAATAAAGTAGTCGCTATGTACATTGACAGAAGGCCAAAAACATTAGGGAATATTGCAGGGTTTATAAACAGTACATGACCTGGGTCAACAAATAAGCAACCCAATTGCATATTTAAGGCATGCGAGGGAAACTATGTATTCCTATGTGCGATAAAATCAACAACTGGAGGGGAAGAGTTGCTAATCGATTATAATTTGAATCGCTTAGTTACAAATACAGTTACTATGGGGTTGGTACGTGTACTATGTACCATTTTACCCAAACTCCAATTAATAACTCCAATATACCATTTTATTCTTATTATTTTTTCGTAAGTCTATTGGTTTCATTTCGGTAATGTTTTTTATTACTTAATTTTTGTCACAGCAGGACATTGATCGTATGGAGAAGGCTTCGGCCTAGAGCACAAATCGTGATTTATCTTCAAGCGCTTCTACCTAACAGGTTTACCTCAATTTAATTGTACAAATTAGATACGATCAAAATGTTTTATTATTATGTTTTTTTGATAAATTTATTGGGTTAATTTCAATAATGTTTTTAATATTCTTTTTGCAGTCGACTGATCGGGGAAAGGCACTAGCAGTAGACGAGAGCATCCATAGGGAGGTTTAGTTAATATTGTGTGATGATGACATTGCTTATTCAAAAAAACCCTTTCGATATGATAAGAAAGACCCAAAAAAAATGCAATGAATAAATCCTTAAGTTTTTATTCATAGTGCCTCAAACAAATGAGATAAGAGAGAGGGTTAAAATATTGACTGAGAGATCACAAAACTTGCAAGTAAGTTGTCATGAGGTCTTTAATTAGAACATAAGTTGTTGCCCGAGGAGTAGGGGTTGGTACAAGTGTCCATCCTGATCTTCCTGCGCATACATCACATCATCTGACCCCATCATCCATGCCTATATTGTCGTCTGAAGTGTGAGAAACACATACCATGCATGCATCTGTTAGTGCACCCTCTGGCGGCGAACACATGCCAAAACATGCATCAGGACATGTACCTAGAGATCTAGAGGCCACTAGTACTGGTGATGTTTTAGCAACATTTCTTGGATCTTCCCATATTACTAGTGGGGGAACATTGCTGGTCACATTTGTGGTGACCGAGGATTTCATTCCCATAAAGATAGAGAAGGTCCCAGGTACTTTAAATTGTTCTAATTATTATTATATATAATCCAATTGAAATTTACTTATTGATTGCTCTTTTTAGACTATTGATCCCATGACCATTTTGTAGGAAATGATGTTTTTTTATAAACATCTAAGTGATATTACATTGGAGCTCTTCGGGCCCACCATACGTACATGGTGGAATGCCCAAAATCAAGATTTTAAAGATGAGCTCATTAACTGTGTAGTTGTGCTCTTCGGTGATAAAACATTCAATTGAACCAAGGTCCTTTAGAAAGATGGTACCTATCTAAAGTATGTGAGGGACCGATATAGGTCACATTTAGAGAAGAACAAAAAGTATGAGCATCCCCCCATGATTCCAGAGAGGGAGTGGAAGGACCTGGTGTGGGATGGAAAGGAGAAGGTTGAAAAGAAAAAAGGAAAGACACCACCAGGCCAAGGAAGGTATGTGATACTATCAACAATGTAATTATATACTGATTACTCTTTCTTTTTACATAATCTAACACATTTCAAGCTTTTCATAGGCTGCCTGACACATTGAAGGCAACAAAGGAAAGACTAGAAATATATGGGTAGCACAAAATTGGCTTTGGTGGTTATATGAAATTAGCCGCATGAATTGTAAGTATCAATAAATGAAATATAGTATCCAAATAATAAATTGAAAACAATTATGGTTTTATCACACCATAGAAGCAAAATTCATGATCTTATGCAAAAATATAGGGCTCTGAATTCAAAAGAGTTCCCATAGAAGATGACTTGAAGATTGCCTTCCAGCAAAGCTATGGAGCCATGGTTGAATGCCTAAGAGTATTGACTAGGCAAAGACAATCTTCCACTGCATCCGACATGCAGGTAAATAAACTCAATAAAGTTTATTTAAAATTGAATACTTGTGCAATCTATTCAATATTAATTTCCACCATAAAGTAATTACATGCCTATTTGTTTTAAACATTCAAGCAATGATAATACTGCACATGACATTGGAATGCAGCCTAGTGAGGGTGGAGTACAACCTGCAGATGAAGGTCATGGTGTGCATCCCGGTACTTTAGAGCATGTAGAGCATGATCAACATGTTGAGCATGATCATGCTAGAGAAGATCATGAACGTGATGTGGCCCCATCAGGTAAAGAGGACCACTCTAAAGTTATTTTAAACATGTTTAATTGCAATTGGTGTATTAATTAATGTAACCTTTCATGTTTCAAATTTAAAGCATGTAGAGAATGATCAACGTGTTGAGCATGATCAAGCTAGAGAAGACCAGGAACATGATGTAGCCCCATCAGGTAAAGAGGACCACTCTAATGTTCTTTTAAACATATTTAATTTCAATTGGTGTATTAATTAATGTAACCTTTCATGTTTCAACTACAGATCAGGATTTAGAGGGTGTTCAATATGTTGAGCATGAGTAATAACAGAAATTCAGGAACATGATGTGGACCCATCAGGTAAAGAGAACCACTCTAATGTTCTTTTAATTAATGAAATACTTGTAACAATAATAATAAAACATATCAATTTAACATTTCTTTGTTATTGCAACAAACCCCCCCTACGGCGACGTCCACGTCATGAGCAGACGACTAGGTGTACATTAAGATCACGAGCAAAGGGTTAAGCAACTAAAGGGGGGAAAAATGATTTAGAAAACAATACTCCACTTTATATTTTTTTAGCTTTAAAAAAGAAACAAAAAAAGTGATTGTAATCATATCATGACAACCATATTTTTGATAATATGTAAAAATTGAAAGAATGAATATTATATGTTAATGAATGAATGTTATATGTTATTAATGGATGAATGAATGAATGATTAATGTTATAGCTTCAATCACAATGAAGTTTGGCCTTGTTAAGTAGAGAATATTAAACTATTCTCTAAACAAAGAGAAGCTCAATAAGGTAATGCACTTTTCAATATAAGAAATGCATCGTTTGAAGCATCAAACCAATATGCAAAGATGAAAGAAAGTGCTAACTTTTCACTATGGTGGCAGAAAAATGATTCTTTATACCCTAAATCCATGCTCTACATAATAATTTGAAGTTGTTTCCATTCCAATGTTCTGAGTTTAGTTTGTTTGTATGGATTTGTATGAATACCACATTGTGTTGTGTGTGGATTTGGTTTCAAAGCTCCGTTTCTTCTGTTTTTAGTGGTGACATAACTCTAAAATTTGACTTTTGTGCATAATAGGTTAGTGGCAAAATTGATAGCTCTAAAGGGTTTAGAGGCTCGATTGAGATAGATACACGAATATTTGGATCTTGTTATTGATGGGAGGCTTCCACTTAACCATGAAATTTTGTACCATCTGCAGGTATGCAAAAATTTCTCAACTTACATTCATTCTTGATCATAAATGTTCTAAATGATATTAATGCTTCAAACTTAAGATTCGTTTCATTGTTATAATGATCAAAATGTTATACTTTGCTATACATTCAAGCATTCTCTTGCCCCCTACCCTTTTCTCTCTCCCCCCTCCTTTTAAGAATTTTCTTTGTCACTAAAGATTCACATTTCTGTCTCATTGACACAAATTTATCTGAAGTGCTAGGAGTGAATAAAGATATGTAAAAGATGATGGATTATGTCTAAACAACAACTTTCCATCTTATAGCTAATTAAATCCTTAATATTTGAATAGTTTAGAACTCGAATAATGCTTGTATATGCATGTGTAGCAATAAGGAAGCCTATGTGAAGATTGAAATTTAAAATATCACTTTGATATTTTTCCTTAGGTAGTGAAATGATATTTTGAGTAATACAAACCTACACACACATTGATATTTTTCGGCATTTCATTGAGGAATTTTTTTCTCTTATGCCTACCGTCGGCTAGACATGGAGGTATATCATATTGTTTTCTAGGTTTTTTCTATAAGTAGTTAATTTCACAGAGGAAGACTAAAATCTTCTTAATGTCATGTCAAGTGTGAAAGCATATGAATCACTTGCTGAAGGCACCATTTTTTATTCATCCAAAACTCGTTAGTTCTTTTTTTTATGTTTGTTGCATGCGTTTTTTTAAGGCTCTAGAGATGTAGCTCAACTCTTTCCTTTGCCCTTTTCATCTATTTTGATAATTATAGTAGATTGTCCTCATAATTTTTTATGTAGATCTGGTTGTAACCTTATTTTCTACCAATCAATTTGCAAACCAGTCACATATTAAGGACCATTTCACCTTGTAGTCATCCATTACTTCATATGTTGCAGGTTGTGTCTGTGTGCCAATAAATCTTGATGATTGCAAGAACTTTAATCCTACAAGTATACCCAATCTTTCTCAAGTAAAAGTCTTACCTTATTTTATAGTACTTTAAATGGTTAATTGAAGGTGCTTCTTTAGATCTGAGATAGTTGAACCGTGGATTAAAATATGGTATTAGATGGTAGTATATTGATAAAACTAAGGTCCATTGAAAAAAAATTACGAACATAATTTATTGGACTATGAATAGTGTTACAATTATAATTATTTCTCCTTTGCCTACCTTTGCATTAATGAAAAAGATAGCATATATTGGAAGTTCATTACATGTCTCATGTATGTGTTAGTATTTTAATTTTGTTTAAGTTGTTCAAGAGCTTGATTAGGTCAAGAATATGTTCTAAAAGCTCTGTTCTCTTGACACTACTTAGCATTTTCCCTACACATTTTCTCTTCAATCCAGACATTTCTTAACTCCTTACCTTGTTATCCCTTGGTTGTTCTCAAGTGTAATGCTTTTTCTATGCATCTTGTAGTCTGTACATGTATGATCAGTCATCTCTTATGAAGCATGGATAACCTTTCATAGAATTTTTGTTGTGGTTAGACAATTTCCATTTTGAGAATAATCATTTAATTTGTATGGAAGTAAGTGTTTTTCATATTATTTGACTTGGTATTGTAAACTTGTCTTTGCAGGATTCTCTAGGAGGGAACAACATAATTGCGATGATAGGTAGAGTTGTACAACACCATAAGTCATTTGGCATTATCAATATATTGCTTATAGAATACTCTATGCAAGTAAAATGGAATGTGCAATGACAATTGGTCTCAAATTCAAATCTGAATATAAGTACATTATACATAAGAAGATAGTATCTATTATATGATTTAAAGAACCCCAAAATAAGAAAATTAATAGGTTCCATCTGTTTACTTTCTCTTAGACACGTGTTTAATCGGCGAGACCCTCAGAATGTCTTGTTGATAACTAGTAGTGTTCAAAACTCCTGAAGAGGTTGGATCGGTTTGACATTGGATCTTTCTTGCCGACGGAAGTCATCGACAAGACATGGACTATCGGAGTGAGTTTTCTATCCTGTTTCGATGATTGATCTCTCACCGATGGGTTTGCTTTGGTGGTCATCACTAAGAGTCTCTGCGATGACATGGTGTAGGTCTATTTAAAACTCCTAAAGAGGTCAGATCAGTGTGACATTGGATCTGTCTTGCCAACGGAAGTCATCGGCAAGAAATGGACTATCAGAGTGAGTTTTCTATCCTATGCCAATGATTGATCTCTCATCAATGGGTTGGCTTCAGTGG
Source organism: Sequoia sempervirens (assembly GCA_007258455.2). Lineage (NCBI taxonomy): Eukaryota > Viridiplantae > Streptophyta > Pinopsida > Cupressales > Cupressaceae > Sequoia > Sequoia sempervirens. Next base: position 221,539,455 of record VDFB02075321.1, on the reverse strand, counting down.
TCATCATCAAGAGTCTCTGCGATGGTACATTTCAACGAATATTTTTTTTAAAAAAAGTTGCATTGTTTCATCACAATTTTGACTAAGGCCACCGACGAATCACCAAAAAGGTCCGACGAAGTTTCTATAGCTTCAATGAAGGTTCATTGTAACTCCTTTCCCATTTTGTTGAAATGGCGAAGAACTTTTGGTGTTGTTTTGACGCTTCAGAAGAGCCATTGCAATTGCATTTTGGTTATAATTCGTTGGTGGATACACAAAGTTGTTGTCGATATTCTGACAAGCATCTAAGTCATTTTATGGTGTTGACGACCGACGAATCTGCACTGTTATTTCAACATTTAATTTTTCATCAAAATTTTGATGAAAATTCTTTCGTCAATTTGTCAATTTTACAACAAATGTTTTTCGAATGATAGATGAACATTTGTCAGAAAATGGAGTCAAATTCAGTAGTGGGAACATACGCTTATGCTAAAATGCCCTTCAGACTCTCAAATGCCGAAGCCACTTTCCAATAGGCTATGGACATTGCTTTTAGGGATTTGGTACATAAGTTCATTCCTATTTATCTAGATGACCTAACATTTTTCTCAAAATCCATTTATGATCATTTTGATCATCTTGAGCTTGTTTGCCAAAAGTGCCAGGAGTTCAGGATTTCTTTGAACCCGAAGAAATATGTATTTGGAGTTCCATAGGGGAAGCTATTGGGTTATGTTGTCTCAAATGAAGGTATTTCCACTGACCTGAAAAGGGTTAAAGGGATCAAAGAACTCCCTCTGCCCATAAAAAAAAGGGAGTTCAGTCTTTTTTAGGCAAGGTTAACTTCATCATCTGGTTCATACTAGACTTCGTAGGGATTGTTCGATCCATCACATTGATGTTGAAAAAGGACCAAGTTTTCAAATGGACAACGAAAGATAGAAAATATTTCGAACAAATTAAAGAAGCCATCTCTTCAGCTCCCATGTTGGTTAATTTATATTTGTCGAAATACTTCTTCATGTATGTCTTTGGTGGTAGCACAAGTATCACTACTGTCTTGATGCAGAGGGATGAAAAAGATAAAAGAGAATTTCCCATTGCCTTCTATTCACACACTCTAAAGGCTTATGAGGTGAAGTATAACTTTGTGGAGAAACAAGCTTTTTCTATTGTAAAGGGGCTAAAGAAGTTCAAGCACCTCATATTGTGCAACAAGGTGATCGTTCGTGTGCTGCACTTGAGCGTGTGTGAATATGTTATGGAAGGTGAAATCACTAAGAAGTGGGCTAACTAGATAACCAAGATCCTAGAGTATGACATAGAGATCAAGCCAGTCAAGACTATGAAAGGAAAGGGGTTGTGCGAATATTTGGCTAAAAATAATGATGCAATAATTGAGGATGAAGTCCCAGAATCAGTGTTGCTGAATGAGGAGAGCTCCAGAGATGATTGGATGAATGGAAAAATTAATTTCATGC
>VDFB02075321.1:221496039-221537889 GCA_007258455.2 Sequoia sempervirens | reverse complement strand
TATTATATATTGTTTATGTTCATAGTAAACTCGTGGGAAATCAATTTTTCGATGACTTTTTATAGCATTGCTTGCCGCCTCCGTTAATAAATCAAGGAAGGGCACTTATATTAATTTTGTATCCATCGCTATTTAATTGAATGACATTTTTCATTTCATGATTGGCTTCCTGAATGTCACTACAAATTTTGATAATTTTTTCTTTGTCATGCCTTCCATTCAATATTTTCCATAATTTTCATATATTCTTCCCATATGCATTGTATCGCGTGTTAACAATTTGTAGTTGCTCTAGTAGGGCAACCTACTAAATTGTCTAGGACAACTTTTCGGCCTCGGTAAGCTCTGCATAATGCCTTGACGACCTTCATGAAGCATATACCAAAAAAATTAACAATGACAATCATTGTCAATTACAACATGAGTAAACACAACACAATATAAAAATATAAATTCAAAACATATCATATATGATAGATAAACAATTTGATCCGATGTATAACCTTGATGATTAATTCTATTATATTCCAATTTCCATAGGCAATGTGTCATTCTTTGTGGTTTTGATGTAGTCTCCTCTTTCCCATTGAAAATATTTTTTTCAGTAGTTTGATACTTATTATTTTTATGGAGGAAGTGTCTATACTCATCAAACACTTGCTTTCCTAAACTTGTTGAATGACGAGATTTCATCTTTGGACCACAAATTGGACATGCAAATTTTCCCTTTGTTTGAAGATTTGCAAGATCATATATAATTGGATTAATTAAATATGTCAATTTTTATAATTATATATAATGAATAGATTATTTTAAAAACATGCATGATATCTACTTTATCAAATTAAATATTGTTAAAGTGCAGTCGAACATTATAACATACCACAAAAATGTGTTAGCCCTGGGGCATCATGAATTGTCCATATAAGCATTGCATGGAATTGAAATTGTCTTTGTCCTATTGGTCTAGAGACATCATTCATAGTGACACCCTTCCATAACTTTAGTAACTCGTCGATAAGAGGCTCGATATATACATTCATATCTTTAACTTGGTACTTACCTTGTTGAATGAACACAAACATTGCATAATTATTATAACCATTTTACTGCAATATATATAAATTAATGTACATGACTATTGAATGAAAAAAATATAAGTCATTATGCAACAAATAAAACAAATGAGATGCTACTATGTTAAAAAAAATTGATGTAAACAAATACCTAGAACAATCATTGACAACATTATGTGCTCCCTCTTTATTGACATCCATGGAGAAATGTTATTGTTGATAACAAAAATAGACCACATCGAGTAAATAGATCTCAGCTCTCCAAATGGATTGACACTGTCCACTCCCAATGAAAGCCTAAGATTACAAGGTTCTTCTTTCAAGTGTGGCCATTTTTTCTCCATGTCCCTAAATGCAGAGCCATCTGCAGGCATTCAAAGAATGTCATCTCCACTTCTATTCCATGCATGGTAATCCATAAATTGCGCTAAGCTTTTGCACCTAAATAATTATTGCATACGTGGAATAATGGGAATTTAACGAAGAACCTTGCAAGACACCTTTTTTGTTAGTTGATCTGTTTGATATCTACTGATATGACATTCTAGGCATTCTGTTGCAAATTCCTATTGTTTATGATATATAATATGATCATTGGGACATGCATCTATTGCTTGATACTCCATTCCGATATCTTTCATAATGGCAGATAAATCTCGGTATGAGCGAGGTAAAATATTTGATGGTGGTAACAAAAATTCACCAATCAATCTACAACAAAAAATAATTTGTTAATATAAAGAATATTAATGGTACATATTTCATCCTTTATTTACTAGTGATGAATTAACAACAATTAAAATAGATGGAAAAAGATGACATATATGACATACCTTAACATTCATGAGATTGCTATGTTTGATAAACCATTCATAACCTTCAAGTTCAACAATAGCAATACAACAGAGAGAAGAGTTGTTTGGGAGCCTTCATAAAGGGGCTTGTATGCCTTCTCAAGTATAGGTAAATCATGAACATCATCAAAGTCATCTCGATCATCATGATCAGCTCTACCACTAAATGTGTCATGGATCGATGTATTTGTACCATCATCTTCAACTGTGTTTTTTGGCGCATGATCATGTTCTTCTATAGGATCATTAACTTCAACTTTGATATTCACAGCACCATGTTATTATGTTTGCAAAACCACATTCTTCGGGCCATGATAATCCATATCATCTACCCTAAGGTGCCCCACCTTTATAATAATGATAGACAAAAATAAACCATGATCATGATCAAGTGATTATATATATATAATGTTAAAACGATATAAACATTTACAAATTCAATCAATATAAACACATATAATGAACAACTTACCAATGGACGATAATCATGCCTCCCTTCAATGTGACCATGTTGCCTACAATGTTTCTCAGCTGTTGTGATTAAAAGTCATCTTGTCTTTAAGCCCTTGCAATTATTGCAAGGACAATAACATTTCCCATCACCCTTTCTTTTCAATCTATCCCACAATCTATTAAGTGTCTCTTCATTTTGTTCTGGACTAATATTATCTGACATGATTTTTCTTTACCAAACTTGACTATTTAGATCTTCAAAAAATATCAAACTCACACTCCAATAATTTTTATTCAAAGATAGGTAACAAAATCTAATAATTCCAATATTTTACACCAAAAAAATTTGGCATGCGACCACCCCGCAAAAGAGAAGATATTCTGAAGTTAATGACCCCAAAAAACTCTTTAAAATGCTAATTCCAAAACTTATTAAATTTTGATTTTACTACGATTTCCAACCGTTAAGACTCCTAAAATCAGAATATTGATCTTGATTGCAAACTTCCTACAACGATGGAGGTAGCGAGCTAGCAAGAGACAATGACCCATTCCTAAGGAGCAACAAGCTAGAATCATCATTGCTAATGTCAATATGGATTTATCCTTTTAGTTAAAGCTGCAATATGTCACTTCTTATGACGAGCTTATCCCTAGGGCCCTCAACATTGAAAGAGCCCTAATTGCACAAGGAAGCACATACTAGTAGAATTTTGCAAATAAATGACTAGGTGACTAAAATTTTTAGTAACAACAACTAAAAATGACTAAATTCTACTCATTTTTTGCAACTTATCTATAAATGAGTAAATAAATTACTAGTTTGGTCATTGATTAAAAATTATTTAGTCACACAAATAAAAAATGACTAAATAGTTAGTCATTTATTTAGTCACAATCCATTTGAATAAATAATTTAAGGAATCAAGAATATAGCCCGCCAAAATACTCTAAAAATTTAATAAACATACCCTAAAATTTTGTCAAAATCTTATTTTTAGGCATAGCCCACTAGAATGGAGTTTTCATTTTAATAAACATACTCTAAAACCTTTGTCAAAACATTATTTTCAAGCATAGATTGCCAAAATGGAGAAGTGTTTCCGTAAAGAATGACAAAGAATAGTGAGGAGATGTGAGTGAAAGGAGGCATAGGATTCATTGCTGCTTATCTCATTCTTGCTCTGCTCAACAAATCTTACATTATTCTCGCTACTATTTGTAATCTAGGTATTTACTTGACATATATTTGCATAATATCAAATTCCTTCAGAGGTTTTTGAAGTATCAATGTATCCTATATAGGGTTTAGAATGATTTCTTTTAAATAAAATAAATAAATAAATGATGTATTTCTTTGTAATTAGCTAATGCAGAGATCTCCTAAATATGCCCCGACACACTATCCTATTTGGAACTGTATTCATTACTCCAGCTACTAGGGTTTTGCATGTGACATCTTTAATATCTTCATGACCATGGCTTTTAAATAGATCTCAGTCTTTGCTTTAATCCTTTTCATGGTAACCCTTGAGTTCCATAATCCACCTTCAATCTCTTCTAAGAACGGTGTTTTAAGCTAGACTACATAGTATGCATATAAAGCAAGTCCTTCATACCTACCATTGTTCCAAACCACCACTCACTGCCTTGATTAAAATGTTGCCTCCATAAGCACAATAGCATGTTTTAAAATCATGGTTTCCAGTGATTGACCATTAAGGTCACCACTTTCATCAAGATACAATGAGATTTTTGTCTTCAAACTCAAGGCATTATGCAAGATAACATTGTGAATTGTTTGTTGTGTACGATTTGATTTTTTTGCACATTTATTGATTTTCTAACTTCTTTTAAGACTGGGTATTGCACCCTCAGTTGCAATCTCAAACAACTCACTCACTATCACTTGAAGATTCATTTCATGAGCATCCTTCTATAAAATCAAACTATGCCCTATAGATTGCCTACTTACTACAGGGGACTCATTGTTTCATGGTATGGTAGATCTTAAGATCCTTCAACCTTATTGACACTACTTCACAGTCCACAAGGTATTATTCACCATTCTCCCATATTTGATGAGTCTCAAAACACAGCTCAAACATGCAATCCACGAGCTCCATTATACATTAATGGTTAAGAAGAAACATTGAACCTATGATTACCATTGTTACTTCATTTGGACAATCATTCCCTAATTGCATTTTCCTTGTCTAACACTACCAAAAGCATTTGAAAAACCCTTAAGGTCAACAAGGGGGTAAGGAAACTCACTATTAAAATCTCCACTTTACTATGCAAGGTTTGAGCTTTATTATCTTGTCACTGCTCAACCTCTTTTTGACTCACATCTCAAGTGACTGTCATTCTTCTTACCATAGATTGCATTTACAAATGTCACTAAGCTACATAGTGTGCTTGTTATTGGCTACAATTTTAGATTGCAAGATTTTGTTATTAGCTACAATGTCTCAATCTTTGTGGTATTGCAACCTCACTAATGCTAGAGTTATTGTTTATGTTTCTACGAGGCCTAGGGTTTGTACCCTAATCATGCTCTTACCAATGCTTCTGTTGGTATTAAAAAACAACTTTAAATCTTGGGTTAGAAAATTAGTTGTCTTGAAAAGTTGTGGTATGATCTTGGATTGTATCCTAGAGTGTGTGGGAAGCTTGTGTTTGATCATTAAGGTATGTAAACCTGATCAGGGAAATATATCCTATATAGCATGGGTCTTGCTTTAATACTTTCCATAATGGTTATTAGTAGATCACATTATTATAGTTTGTGGTAACCCAAGATTGCATTCAAATATGTAACAAACTTGGTTTGTAGTTTAAGCTATACACTTTTAAGTAACATTCACAAGGTTTAGAAAATCTTGATCACTCTCTAGAATAGCCCATTAAAAATGGGTTGTGCTTGAATGCACTACATAATTGATATAACGCAACCACTCTGCATATCAACCAGAGTTATAGGCTCTTTATTGCAGCAAGAGGTAATCACTCTTCGATCACACTATAATTACATCCTAACCTATTAAACTTGAGACAACCTGAATGCACCCAATGATGATTGACAACTACATTGTACAACCTAAATTAACTACATTATATGAGTGCCTCCATTTCTATAACAACATAGCCACATTAAACTTGGGTCACACATGATTGCATCATGTATTTGTTATAGCACAACTGTGCCACATGACCAATAGAGTTATGGATCAGATAATTATAGTCACAAGAATCTGTTCCTTGGTTGTGATCTTATGGTGATTCCACACAACAAAATCTAGACATGAAATTCTCAAAACCTTAAACCTCTAAAAATGAAATCTGATGAGATGTTGCTTTAAAATATGATTTTCAAACTTGGAACTACAAATCTGACTTCACAACAAAATTCTGCAAAAATACAATGACTACCCTCAACCTGGCGATATCTTCTTGAATTTTTTCTAATTTTCCCATGAAAATCATCCTTAGTTCTCCACAAATTGTCTCGAGTAGAGAAAAACACTGTCACAATAAATCGGCGAACTCACTTTTCTTTATGTCTGCCACAATTTTATTTTTTTCTATTTTTCATGTTTCTCAAAATTTCGACGAAACTTATAGTCAAAATTTCGATGAAACCTAGGTTCGTCAAAATTTTGACGAACGTCGGGGATAAAATTTCAAAAAATTGAAAATTACAGATCAAATTTTACAAGCACCCGACGATACATCAAATTATACATATTTCGTTCGACATTTTTGTTAGATTTTGTAGTCAAATGAATTAGTGTGACATTGGTAGCTCTGCAAACCTATTCAGAATAGGGTGATCTAGGATGAGGTTGAGGAGGATAGTCCTGGACTCTCACAAATCATTAGTGTTGAAGGTGTGCATTGGAAACCGTTCCTCTAAGGCAAGCTTTACAGGCAATCTTGAACGAGGATGTCAGGAGGTTGATGCAGGTACTTGGAGCTCCAGAGGGAGTCACAACATCATTAAGATTTATTGTAATGTATATTTCTTTGAGACGAAGAAATATGAGGTGAAAGCCCTTGTAGCATATATTTCTCTAAGACAGAGAAATATAAGGTGAAAGCCCTTGTAGTGTATATGAGGTGAAAGCCCTTGTAGCCATTTTAGACATCATGTTGAGAGACTGCATGACTAGGATATTTGAAAATACCTCCCTAGCTAAGAGGGAGTGTTAGTGTTTTGTAGCGGCGGGAGATATTTTCTCCTAAATAAAATTAATTCAAGGCAGGTCAACCTCTATATAATAAACAATTATTGTATTTTTTTCTAGGTCGGTCCTAGAAAGGAGGTTGCCTAGTTTGTTATAAAAAGGAGATAGAGTCATCTCATTTTATCATCAATTCACTCCATTCCAATTCGAATTTCTCTAGCAGTAGGTTCGCCCTTCAAGAGCAGCAGATTCGCTTCAAGAAGTGATTAATATTTTTTGTATTCAAGGAAATCACACTATCTTCAAGTCCATATTCATTGTATAAGATTCAGCCTTTCTAGGGCCTGATGTTGAGTGTTATTTCTACACTTATTCATTATGATTTATGAGAGAATATCTTGTTGGGTTTTTCTCCCTCGAGTAGGGGGTTTTCCCAGGGTAAAATACTATGTTCATTGTTCTATGTGTTGTATTTTCTGCTTATTTGCATTTCTAATCCTAAAAATAACAAAAAGAAGATGCAATGAGGTAGTTTGGACAACAAGTGGAGATCTGGTAATGTCCAAACACATTCCTATATCAAGTTCCTTGGTGGATGCAAAGAAATTAGATAAGATGAATATTAATCCACCCACTTAAGAAGGAGAAGAATGCTTAGTAGAACTGTAATCATTGCATAAAACACTTGCTAGAGCGAAGGGGATCTGGGATGTTGGAAAACCTGCTTGGGAAGCTATTCTCAAGGAATTAGAGGGTGCCCAAGATGGTTCCCAAAAAGGGGGCTTAAGTGGCCACTTTTTTTCTGAAATCAGGAAATATTGACCTTGGACGTGAAATTGAGGATAGCTACACTCAAAATTTTGTGATGGAACGAAAACAAGGATATAAGTGCTCCAAGTCTGCTTTCTAAACTACTAATTTATTTTGAAAATGGTTGAGATTAAGGGGTTCAAAAGAGGAACGTACACAAATTGGTGTTGTTTTTGCCAGAAAAACATAACATAGCAACTCTTGTACCACCCTAGCATGGTGAACTATTTTGTAGTATTTTTAAAATCGCTATGGTCAAAAGTTAGTTAACAGTATCTAGTTGATGCATGATTTTTTTGATAATTTTTTAATGAATATTTGATTTTTTTACTAATTTTCTAAGTGGGCACTTCCTAAAAGGCAGAATTTTCGCTGTGCTCCCCCTAATTTTTTTTGAAAGTAATTGATTTTTTTTTCTTTTTTTTAAAAATTTGTAGAATGGAGTCAACTTTCTAAAATGTAATTTATTTAAAATTTTGATGAATTGTTAATTTATAACAAAAAAAACACCGAACACTGGCAAAAAGAGACATACAAACAAAAGAAATGGATGAAAGGCTTAACATTGTTAGAAAGTGAAAAAATTATGTCGTTGGATAGCTAAGAGAGAACCTAAAATTACCCATGTGTTCGATTTTGTCGATATTGAACCAGATGCAATCTTGATGGTGAGCACGAACCCGATTATGTGAAAAATTATAGAATTTGCAAAAAAACACGTCTTTGGTCATTGGGAATGCCCTCCAAGCCTTTGGGTTGGTATTCCAAGGCACATAACTTTAAATTTTTCTTTTGATTTGAACGTGAAATAATGCGAGCACGTTATAACGCGCTCGCACTATGAGCTTTCAAATTTTTTAAAAAAAGTGGCCACAAAATTGCTACCCAACTTCATGCATCCGCACCCCAGTTCTAGTTAAATGTTTCTTACATTTTTATTCTTGCAAGTTCATCATCGAAACATGCCCTTTTTCCTTGATGTCAAAGGGGGAGATGGAGATGAAGGTACTGTTGTGAAGAAATTTTGGTTTTAGAGAAGTCTTGTATAGTTTTGTGTATAGTTGAAAGGGGGAGATCGCATAGCTACAGTAAAGATAGTTTTTTTCTAAAGATCCATTTTTGGCACATGTTTCCATCAATGACAAAGGGGGAGATTGTTGGAAGACTGAAAAAGAATCCCTCCAGTGTGTTGTCATTGATGCAAACATTATTTGGTGACAATTTTATCCATCCGATAGATAGTGTTTTTGTTACTCTAATCTGGTAATCTGGTTTGAAATTGTTCATATTAAAAGATTGACCTATGTGGTTTTAATATGTTAGTAAGGACTATTAATTGCATCTATGGGACAAGTTTTCAATGATTTTGGTCGAATGGGTTGAAAGATATAAATGATAGAAGTTTGGCATATAAGCTTTGCATATTCTTCTGGCCTACATGGATAAGTGGTGTACGCTTCATGGATGATTAAAGAAATCTTTCTTAGGTTCGAGCTGACCTAATTTATGTCTTGCATGTTTTGTTTTCAGCATGGAAGAAGTTTTGGTTTAAGCCGAAAAACTATTTTGAATTGATGTATGTAGATGTAACAACGTATATATCTGAAACATTTTTGTATTGAAGAAATATAGATGATAGATGTGTGATATTGGACATGTAATAAGTAATGTTGTGCAAAAGTGTGATTTGTGTGAAGTTGTTGGTAGATGTTGTGAACCTACAAACCGATGTAGGGTTTAATATTTCAGAGCTTAATTGGAATTGAACTCAGCACATAGAAGGTGTATCCATCAGTTCATCTTTTGGCAGTGAGCCACAATCCTTTTTTTTGGTAATCCTTTCAGGCTGTGAGCCTTTCAAGGATAGTGTGCCCCTATAATATCTTATGACTAGTTATAATATATTGTGAGCTAATCCTCACTGTGTTTTTTCCCACTTTAGGTTTTCCATGTAAAAATATTGGTGTTCATGTGTCATGTGGTGTTATGATTCCTTTCATGTCTTTATTTACAGTTGCATTTAGATATGGGTGATCCCATAATACTGGTTTACAATTTTTGGCCAAACTAGAAACTGAACTGATTTTTTCTAACTAAATCTTCACTTTAGGGAACTTATAGTGGCTAAACCGTGAGGAATTTGAAGATGATGCAAACTAGTGATTTGTGACATTTTGTTTGTAGATTCTAAATATATTTTTTTCAAAATTTTGGAATTAGATTGCACTTCTTTTTCCATCTCCTTCGAAAACTAGTTTTTTCAGTAAACACCATTTTTAAGGAGTGATGCTCACCGTATAACACATAACCTTTTTCCATGAAGGATAAAATTCTAATTTAGATTTGTAACTATGATATCTAGTGCTTCCAATTAGTTTCATAGTGTTTTATTGAATATTTTTTTCCTTAATGAAGTTTCAAAGTCAAACCAATTACAATTTAGACCTAGGCGGACTGTATAACACAACTTTTTTTGTTGGATCAAGGACTTCAATATCTAGTGCACTAATATTTTTCAATTCTTTTTTGATAATCTTCTATTTTTCCACATGTGCAGAACAAAGAGCTTGATTTTCGGTGAAAAACTTACATTCACAAGAAATAAAAAATAAATATAATAATAAAATTAAATTTTTTACAATTATAATTTTTGGGAAGCTTATAATAAGGACTACATACTTACAAAAAATAAATTTTAAATGAATTCATTTGATCCCCCAAAAGGTAAATCAAAAGTGATTTTTTATCATCATTTTGATAGGTGTAAAGGAGACTCTGTTATAGGTATGGTTTAAAACTAGCGGAGTTCTATCAAAGGGGGTTTGATCTAAGGTAGTTTGATCAAACCCTCTTTAATTGGAATGCTTTAAATGGAACTTTTTAAAGCTTAAATCATTATATTTTCTAAAAATATGTGATTTTAGCAAAAATTAGAATCATCCAGAAATTGTAAACCAACTTTGTGGGATCACCCATATGTTTTAATTATTGAATGGTTAGCAGTTAAATGGTTTAGTAGAATATTGATTCACCCCCTCTTAGTATTTTGGGTATTCAACAATATCATATGTTATAAAGTGTAAAGACATATCCAAATTTGTAATATAGGTATGGATAGAGGTTAAAGACAATGGTTAGTGAGAATCCATGATAAAATATGTATCAACGATGTACAAACAAAGGTGGGAAGGTAAAAATAAATACATCAAATACTAAAGGCCCTAGCCTTAATATATTTAAGTTAAAACACATAAACAAAGGGTGGGTCCAAACCCTAATTAAATATGAGACGAAGGATCAACAAATTTGATAATTGAAACCATAATGCAAAAGAAATCAATAATAAGTACAAAACTCTAGGGATATGAGAATGTCAAGTTCACCATTTTAATTTGTAGGAAATAAATGCTTTCAATATAACTTGACCTAGGATTTAATGACATTGCTTTCATGATTCAACTGTGCATGTTTCATGAGTAGTGGTTCACAAAAATCCATCTCTCATGATACTGAATGGTCCACTTAGCACTCATTGCATCTAGGTGATTCTCACAGAGGTGAAGCACTGTGCCTTCCCGAGAGGTCACCCATCCCAATAATACTCCAACTCAAGCACGCTTAACTACGAAGTTTTCCCCAAGGTTAAACCCACTTAGCTTGCAACCCCATTTGTAAAACCTTTAGCAAGTGTTGTGCCTTATGAATTAATTAACATTAAAAAACCATAGAATTTAGAGCCAAGACAAATAATTGATATTGCAATAAATATCAAAGTCCATGTGATACTTAAATGAATTAAAAAATGTACTTAACTCTTGCACTATAAATATTGTGATAGACGTTAGAAATGTGGTTGCAATTGTATCAAAAAATTAGGCCTTGTCAAACAAGCACATCAAAATTGAAAAATCAACTAGAATCTACTCTAGCTCAAATATGTGCCTATGGATCTAAACTTCAATCTAGCCTTCCTAAGTCTAATTTGCCTAAAATATGATAATAAGAATTCTTTCATCTTGCCTTCTTGTACTTGTGTTTGGGTAGTGACACTCTCGAGGAGTTTGTTAGACAAGGATTAATTCTTCTTTGATCAAACCCTAGATTCAACTAAATTAACGACAATAAACAAAGATCAAAGATAACAAGAAAACATGCCTTATACCCACAATAATGATGCAAACTAACAATACAATTAGAATGTTTTATGATGCTCTAATATGAATAGTCCTTAACAATGACTGCATATTTTTTGAAATTCATTAACATGTGTTCTTTTATACAATTTGAAATAATTTTAATCAACTTTATAACCTCATGTCCCCATGCGTCTGCTTAGCTTATTTTGGCTAGCAGCCACTGCTCAACTTATTTAGGAGTTATTTGTGGAGCTGATGGCCTTATGAATGTTTAATTTTTCTGCTTATTTGTAAGCAACCAATTTAAATTTTTTTTGTACAATAAAAAATTAGAAAAGGAAAAATAAAAGCAAAGATTAAAAAAGAGGGAAACAAATTTGTGGAGCCACGTGGATTTTTAGAAATATGCAGTTGTTGCTTATTTCCAGCCCCCCCTTTTTTCCCAGTAATAAAATTTATGCATGGGAACACTCTTGCTACTTAAATTTAAGTAGAAAATGGAGTTAAGCAGCGGCATGGGGACATGAGGTTATTTTCAATTCCTAAATAGTAGCCACTCCATTAAAATAGGAAAAGATTCCAAATTATCCTTTCCCATCAATAAAATTTATGCATGGGAACACTCTTGCTGCTTAAATCTAAGCAGAAAATGGAGTTAAGCAGTCGCATGGGGACATGAGGTAAGTACTAGTTCAAAAGGGAACACGAACTCAAATTAAAATTTATAAATTTGGAATTCAAATTAAAGCACTACTGTACTAGTATTTTGATAGCGAAATCTTCTAAAACTTCGCCACAATGTTCAACAAAACCATGTCAAATTCATAGACTCTTTCTGCTAACGAGCTATTGGAGGTGAAGTCACTGGAAGTAAAACCCCCAAGCCCATGCATTTTACATTCGATGTACCAGGTGGGTTAATTCTCTGTTTCATTCTTTTTTTCCCAAAATAGACATTGGAGGCACTGAGTATATGGGACACAACATTCCTTCCCAGAAGATTGGCATCAAGAAAGATGTTTTGAGCTCTGTGAGGTGCGTGCGCAAATTCATGAAACATCTTTCCTATGATAAAGATATGCTAGCCATTGTAGAAGCCTTTGTCCAATCTGGAATAGCTAGATATCTCATATGATGTTGTTCTGAGGCCTCTTTAGGATGTAACTATAACTGATGTAGGAATTGAAGCCTTAACTAGATTGCTTCAAAGTCTTAAAATTCTGAATGTTTCAGGAAATTATTGCTTTTCAGTTAGCACAACTGACTACTTTAGTAGTTAATGTAGGTAGAATGAGAATTATTAAGAAGAATGACATGGAAGTAACTTCTTTAATCAAAACAATTGAATATGATTTATAAATTCAATTGATATATATATTTTTTCTATTTCATGACATTATAATGGATCATTTTTATTTCACATGAAAATTGATTTTTTATTTATCATATTGTCTGTGTTTTATGTAATTTGATCTCTTTCAATTTTATATTGTTGTAAGGGATTTATTTCAAAGATTCGTTAATCTAGTTCTATTACATGTCCAAAAAATATGAAAAATGGAGAATATGTAAGGTTGGATTTTGAAAATGAGATAAAAAATAGACTTTTTTATGGAATTTTAGAAAACTAATTTCTTATCTTAGATCCAACTTATGAGATTGCATTTTACTTATTTTAAGAAGCATAAGCTCTATTTCTCAATTTGTCTTACATTGTTGGTGTGTTAACAATATTTTATAAAATATTTTATTATGATTTTAAACTAAGGTAATAAAGACTGAAGTTGTACATTAGATGGGTGGACAACTAGATGAAAATAATGATTGAAATTGCAATAATCGCAAGCAACTTTTCAAATTAGATGTCAATGCAATTGTGATTTTTTGATCAATTAATTAGGGGTAGTCTCAAATATGATGAGAAAGTGCACTGCCACTTAAAATATGCATTTGAAATATGTCCTTAGAACTATGTACGTAAAATATCTATACTTAATTATATTTTCAAATTGAAAAAAACTTCTGGATGAAGCCATTTGAACCGTGCGCTAGGGCTGCAACGACTCTGTTCACTGAGAGCCGCAGGAATGCTGCTGGGGGACCAGCCCAATTTGAGAGTTGAGGCCCAGGGGTAAGCGATGGAGGAGGGGGATACGGAGTGGAGGCGTTTTCCAGGGAGGAGGTAGGGAAACAACGGGGTGAGGATGGGAAAACGCCTGGGATGCCTAAGCAACATGTAACAGGGAATACCAATGCGGAGGCAAAGGCGCACGGGGTGACTTAGCATCAAGCAACAGGGGAGGTTTTTGCAGAGGTAAAATCACTAAAACCCACAATTTCTTTGCAGGAAGAGATAGAAAAGGAAGTTTTTCATAATGTTCAAGTTTTTTTGAATTTAGGAGTGATTGGAAGGTTCAGGGGTTTTTGGCCCAACTTATGTGATTTACATCATTGGATATCTGAACACTGGGAACCCATAGTAGATGGCTGCATCCAAATCTATCCAGCTGCCAGAGGTTTTTTCATAGTGGTTTTTGAATTTGTGGCTGATAGAAACAAAATTTTGTGTGATTTCTTCTGAAGGTGGGAGGAGAAATTTGCTCTTTCCTTGAAGCTCTGGCATCAAGCTTTTAACCCTGCAACAAAGACCTTTTATAAAGTCCCAATTTGGGTAAGGCTCCCAAACTTGCCTCTTCATTTTTGGTTTGAGTCTTGTTTGGAGGACATTGGAAACTCTTTAGGAGAATTTTTGATGATCAATGAGGGCTCTTCAAATCTTTTGCATTCCACGTATGCCCGGTTTTTGGTGGAGATGGAAGTCTCAAAGTCACTTCCTGAAGAGATTTCAATTAAAACTTCCAAAGGATGTTGGGTACAGCCTTTGGACTATGAAGGAGTACCATTTCGTTATAGGAGGTGTTTCCAAACTGGCCATATAGCTGCAAATTGTGCAAAACCCATATGGGTCAAACCAGCTACTTGGTGGAAGGGTGCCTCAAGGAAGCACTATGTTGTTGAAAAGCAAGACAGTAGTGTGAAACAACAAGATAAAATGAATTCGGAGGCTGTGGGAAAATCTTTTCAGCCACAGTCAAATAGAGGAACAGGTCTGGGGGGGATCAGGTTTGGCTGAGATGCCTAGCTCGAAAGATGCTGATGAAGGAAAATCTTGTGAAGGAAAAGCAGCGGTAATTCATCATGGAGCCAAAACCCTAGAATGTAGGGAGAAATCAGGCTCTTTGAAGAATAAAGAAAAAGGGGTAAGCAGTGAAGAGGGGGAAGGGCAGAATGTGCAACCAGTGGAAGACGATGCATGGATACTACAAGAAGCATTGGAAGATAGGCAGATTGAGGAGGATGAATTGAGGAAATATGAGTTTGCAACGAAGGGAAGGGACTTGCATAAGGTGGCGGCTAGGGTGGAGGATGGTTGGCAAACTGTCAAGGGGAGAAAAGTCAGCAAAAGGAAAAGCTTTGCTATGGTCCTTCGGTCTCAGACCAAAGGAAGGCCAAGTGGTGGAGCAAAGTTATAGCCTTGTTAAAAGTTTATGTTGTAGAAGCTATGGCTTTAAATGTAACTCTATGGTGTCTGTTGTTTTGGTGAGGAGCTCTGCTTCTGTTTCTTATTCTGGTGAGAACCAGGAGATTCTATTGTAATCTTCTTTTAATCTCAATAAAATAAACCTTTATTACTAATAAAAAATAATAATTATATTTTCAAATTGAAATATCTCTATTTCAAATTCATTTTGATCTTTTGGTGCAGATTCACATCTACAAGTAGGATGACACAAGCTATATCAATTTTAAATCTTTCACCACACATTGGCCTACTAGTTACATATAACTTATAAGATATGATATAATTATGTCAATGATGAGTAAAAGTCTTATTGTGAGATATCAAGTATACATTTTAAAAGGATGAAAACTTGAGAAGTTTGAAGATATAATTTTTGTTAGGAAGTGACCTTGATCATTTTTTTGCATTAAAATTATTTAACCATCTTATGGTTGGAAGATTGAAGTTGAAAGTTCAAGAATTTCTAAACAACTCAAAATGAAGTAAATAAGAAAATGCATTGAAAGATTGTAGTTGAAAAGTTCAAGAATTTCTAAACAACTCAACATGAAGTAAATAAGAAAATGTAAACATAAAAGAACAACAATTACTAGCATAACTACAATGAATGATTTTTGTAATGATGATCATTTATATATTTTTTAACTTGCATTGACATTTTTAATAATTTCCTAAAATTTAAATGACATCTTTTGTTAATAAGAATATGTGCATTTCTTATTGAATTTTAAAAATTGAATTCTATTCATCAATGTAATTTCTTACCAAACCTTTGAACTTTCGCCTACAATTAAATAAATTAAAATAACTTTTATTTTTCTTCAATAAAATATTCATTATTAAAATAAAAACTGTATAAAACAAATGTAGAAGAATCATGCGGTGAGCGTGGATCGAACACGCGACCTTCAGATCTTCAGTCTGACGCTCTCCCAACTGAGCTATCCCCGCATGCACGCCATACACTGTAGTTTCAATTAACCTTCAAAATTAAACCTTTGAAAAACTGGCGGAAAAAAGACACACAGGTGGGCTGCATAGAAAGGACGTTACTCGAAAACTCAAAAAATGTGTTGCCTGTGTTGTCGGGTGCGGCGCAGAACCTTGTTTTAGTCTTATTCTTACTTTACTCCCACATTGAAAAAAGGATTCAAATCAGTTGGAATGGATGTCCAATTAATATGCCGCCTGAAAGAAGAAGAAAGTACGGAGCCGCGTGGTGAAGAAGCGAACTATTCTTTCGCCTTTTACTAAAGAATACCGTGTCTTTGCCACCCAAAGCGGCATACGCCTATTTTTGGAGGCTTTCTCTAACCAGGGAAGGCCCAAAATACTGAACGAAAGATAATTTTGTACAAATCAGTATAACCTGTTAACAGGGCCATTTTTTATTTGTCATAAGAATAAGCATGTTTGTCGGACGAGATGGCATAAGTGTCAAGGTTAGGATAAGCAGAACTTACAAGTCTGTATTGAAATCAATAATGTTAATATATAATCAATAACGAGAATCATAATGGATGATCATCACATTAGTATAAAATAAGGGCTAAGAGAGCGTGCATAGATTGTTAAAAGAATGTGAAGAACGGGAGCGTACATAGATTATTAAAAGAATGTGAAGAAGGGTAGATTTTTTTAAGAATATATTGTCAAGTTTTTTTTGTTTTGTATGTTGATGATGTTATTTTGATTGTTAAGTTTATTTAAGAGTAGCAACAACATTTGTTTAACATTTTGCAAAGATATGAATATGAATACTATTACCCAAGATCAAGATGACGATGATCTCTAATATAAAAAAGAATCAGTTCGACTTTATTTTTTTTAGTTCGACTTTCATTTTGAAGGAAGTATTATAAAGTAATTAACAAATTATAAATGTCTTGAGATTTACTTCATCAACAAACTTAGTTAAGAAAATTGAGAATAAATGAAAAAAATTGATGAAGTTATGACAGCCATTGTAGAAGCCTTTTCCAATCAGAAATAACTAGATATCTCAGATGCTGCTGCTCTCATAACTGATGTAGGAATTGAAGCTTCGATTGGATAGCTTCAGTCTTAAAGTCCTGAATGCTTCAGAAAATTATTGCTTCCCAGTTAGCATAATTTTCATGATATGATTGTCATTTATACAGACTCTTGCACCAAACAAATTGTCAAAGAATTTACCCTCGATCAAGATCTCTTCTTTGAGAAATTTGTTCTGGCTATGGCAATAATGGGTCAGCTGGGCGTAAGGACGGGTAGTAAGGGGGAGATTAGAAACAACTGTTGCATCTGCAATCCAACTCCTTCCATCGCCACCGTGATGAAAGATGATATTGATTCCGCGGAGCTTTAGGGCTTAAAGAGCATACACTACGGGTCGACTGCTTAGATGGCTCTTGTGGTGTCTATTGAATCCGTTCCTTTAATGATGTTTCTGTTCTCCTAAAACAGTTTCGTAAACTGTCAGCAGTCAGCCGCCGAATTCCCGCGCATAAGCCAAACCAAATTCAAATCGTCGTTACCATGTGGAAGTTTGAATGGATTAAAAGAGAGAGATAGCCCCTCATTGAACATGTTTATTGCAGGGAACGAAGGCAAGGGTATATACGAGGCAGTCGCAGTATTTCACCATGTACAACAAATAGGTTTCCAACCAGATTAGTTTGGATTACGAAGAAGCAAATCAGAAAAAAATTGGTTTTTCTGAAGGGCGCGGGATAAGGTGTTTGATAACTTTCCTTTCTCTATTTTTTTTCGAACTTTGTCATTTTTAAGATTCTGTGGTGGTAGTGTCCTTTGGCAGTGAATGTGTTCTCACTAGCCAAGAGCTCGTTGCGTTGGCAGTGGTCTTAGAAAAAAGTGAGGTCCTATTTCTGTGTGTTCTCCTCCAGATGGATGTTGAGTTGCCCCAAGGATTTCTGGAGCGCATCCAATCGAGAGGACTTTTGGTGACGTAGTGGTCATCTCCATTGGAGCATTTCTCAATCAATGCGGATGGAATTCTGTGATGATCGAAGGATTAAAGTTTGGGGTGTCACTTGTTACACTTTCACTTCAACACAAACAAAGATTAAATGCAACCGACAAACAAGCTATTTGATATTTTGTGTCAATAAATTAAATTTTGACCTTCCCCTTTGTTGCAACATGAGGTACCCTTCCTTCACCCCTTTGGTCCACTCCTCTATTGCTACACCTCATTCTACTATCCTAGTTCATTTCTTCCTTTCTGCTTGGTGGTTCTTCCTTTCTTTGAACTTTTGGTTCAACTTCTTCTCTATAGTAAGTCCCAATTAGTAGGTCTATTGGTAGGCCTTTTCTACTATTTGGATATTTTGCATACCCAACTCATTCTCGATGGACTCCCTCAACCCATTGGTGTACTTCGCCTATTTCTTAGCTCCATCCTCATGGTGCAACTAGTATTAATCCTTGGTGTACTCCTTCATAGTGTTCCTCTAACACGGATTTTGTAGATCTAGCAATTCTAATTGATAATTGGTTGGGATGAACTTGGATTTTAGCTTCTCTACCATCTAGTCCCACTTTCTAGTGATTGGATCCCTTTTTGTTCCTCTAAGTAGACTTCTTTCCACTATATCACAACATGACCTTTCAATTTAGTCTCACAAAATTCACCCTATATGAGTCCATGATATCCTTAATCTCAAAATGCTCCTCTAGATTAGTGATCTAATCTATTAGTTTTTTAGGGTCCAAATATCCAAGATTGTGTGGAATGTCAACTCTAGTCCTCTTGCCAATGCTAGGTATGGCCTTCAACATCCTCTCTTCCTTTTTCTCTTTGCTTTTATGAGATTCTATAGGATTTTCCTCCTCTTCCTCATCACTCTACTCGGCCCTAAGATTAGGGTTCCTTCAATAGTCTCGCCAAATACATATGTCCAATTTTGCATCTTTTCAACATTTTGTACTTCCCCTCCATTATGTTGACAACATTGATGACACCTTTCTCTCTTTGTTTGACAATATCTTAAATTGATAGAATTTTCGTTGGATCAATGATTGTCCATATTCTCTTGGCACAAATTTTGAATAACATGCTACAAATAGAAACAATCATAAATATACATAAAATTGTCTAGTTGTAAATGCTATCAAGCGAATTCACCATCTTTCCCTTATCCAAATCACCTCAAATGCTAACATGGCATTCTTCTTGACATTAATTCTAGTTATGTTTAACATAGAAGCCAATTTTAAATAAATGAAATACACTTTCTCTACCACATATTAAAAACCACAACCTCATAGATAAAGAAATAATTGAACTAAACCAAAAAATATAGTTTTTCATAATGATGCAAGATTACAACATTTCCCAAAGATGCTCCTACATCAAGAATTATATTTAGAATATAATAAAAATCATTCTATGATGAGGCCATGTGATGGTAGGTATAGAGTACTTCGGTTTTAAAAAATTAGTACATGAATGACATGCCTAAAACATTGAAAAATATTTAACTATTAAGAAATGGGATAAAAAGTCAATAGTGGCATGATGTTATGGTTATGTTGTTGTATTGTTCTTCTTTCCATCAAGGTTCAAACCCCATTGGGGTGTAATTGTTGAGTGTTTATGTTAGGGATGAGGTCCCTTGTTTGTGACCTCACCGGTTCATAGCTCTAGGTCAAAAGTGTTTACCCCTCTTTAAAAAAAAGAAAAAGAAATGGGATGGAAAAATAACACTAGTACCACAAAAAGATATAAATCATATCAACTAAGCACAAACTAGTTGCAATGGTATTAAGTATATTTGTAATGTACAAGTGATTAATTATTGAGAATTTGAGTTAGAGGTTACAATAGAACATTAATTTTAGTTATTAAATATATTTTAATGTGTTGTATAAATTAATAATCAAGAATAATAAGAACAAAAAATAAAATTGACAACCACAAGATTATCCACAAAATAAAAAACATTCATAAGAAAACCTGTTTGAGTAAAAATTGACCACCAAACATAACACAATCTTGTATTAATCTATGGATATATGAGAATACATAATGTACACTTAGTTTCTCTCTTCAATCATTATCTATTCCAACCTATAGTCAATTAGATAGCACAACCTTGCTTCAATATATGATGATCAACTACTATCTTAAGCACTCATTTAATAATAAAATATTTGTAAGAAAACTACTAGGATAGTAAAATATCCAAGAAATAACACCAAGGTGATATCATAATTTTTTTTTAAGAGTTACAAATGTCATTCTAGAAGGTTCTTGACCTCTCCCACTAACATCGAAATCCATCTTTGTAAAAGGACAAATGTAGCCCACTAAAAGATGAAACAACTATCTAGATGTCTAAATAATAAATTCAACTTTGTAATCCCCATCTTATCACCTTCCAATGTCAAAAATACACTTATAACATAACTCCCCACAATAAATTTGAATATTCCCTTTCACTTCTTACCTAGTGGCCAAGGTTGCCCTCTCAATATAACTTTTTAATGCCCCTTACAATCAATATTGCTAAGTGTCCAAAGAAACATTCCACTCCACATGTGCCTCCAAATTCCACATGGGTATCCCATTTCACCCACTCTATGATCTTTGGAGATGCACATGCAATAATACTTACAACATGTTGTAGTCACAACTAGAATCTAAATTGCAACATTTTTTACAAGGACTTGCAAGGTGGATGACACACCTATTCCTAATATTCTCCCACTTGAAATTTACATTCTAAGAGAATAATAAAGTTCAACATGTAAATGAAAATTAAGTACATTAGGGGGTACAAGGATCATATATTCTATTGAAAATGGAGGTAATTCAGGCTTAAAACTTGTAAAACTATGAGATTGTAGATCTAATTAAGTGTTCTTTGTTAACCATTCTTTGTGTATGATTATTTGTTTAGATCAATTTTACCAATTGTATAGAGAGACAAAAGATTGTAGAAGAATGAGACAAGAAGATAGAAGTGACACAACATATATGTGGAGAAACCCTTTTGGGAAAAAAATCCACCACCAGAATCAATAGCACTTGTATTATTTAACCTTAGAACAGGATTACAATAATACTGTATCAATCCTTAATTGATATGCTTCTTTTTCCTTCATCAATCCTTCTTCACAACCTGCAATAAACTTTGATAAAACTCTCTTCAACTTGCTGCAATTAATAGACAATTATGAGCATTGTAAACTCCAAAGAGTTGATCAAAGAAAGAGCACAAAGCTCCTCATAAATATCTATGCCTAGATTGGTCAAGTAGAGTTCCACACTATAACATGAAGTCAAAACTAAAGTCTCCTCAATTTAGGTGAACCAAACCAAACACTTAACTGATCATTGGTCAAGAAAACATCTTTCATTCTTCTCCTCAAAGTTGGCACCCAAGAATGGTCCTATTAGGACTGTAAAAATTTGATGTTTTTACATGTTGTTTTCACTCATTGGTTTCTAGATTGGTCTTACCGTGTGCATCTTTCACCCATATTTTTCCATGTGGTCCCATAGTTTCCATCGGGTCATGCATATTTCACATTGTAATTCTTATCGACATGACAATATTAGGGTCTCCCCGATCCATTTTTCTAATAAACGTCTGTGTTGCCTATCGGCAAGATGTTTCTGATGTTATGGCAATTGGATTTCATCTATTGATTGCTATCGGTGAGACTTTCACTTTGTTTCAACAACAAAAAAGGTTCCTATTGGCATAAGTTATACCATCGGAATTAGGTCTTATCGATTGCATTATGTCTCACCGACCGGTGGTGGGAAGATACATCTCAGTAAGAGTAAGTGATATCCGCATGAGGTCTCAGCGAGTGACCTTCAGTCTCACCGGTGGAACACAAAGGGGACCTTTTTGGCATAGGATCTGACTTGTCTCAACAACACACAAGATGGTGGGTGAATTTCGGTATAACAGAGTATTATCTATGTGATGTCCCCCCCAGAGTGATAAGTTATGGTGACAAGTTTGATCGTGAAGGCTGTTGGTAACACTTGGGGTGCTCTGTGAGACATCTCCTCGATATGATAGGGTCACAACGACACGCGAAAGGTAAAAGAACTCTCGAGGAAACATAAAGTGATCTACAAGATATCTCCTCAACTTAGATAAGTCACGATGAAAGTGAATAAAACACGAGGCGACTGTAGCGATTTAATTGCCTTCGGCATACCTAATGAAATACCTTGGCGATTGTTCTAGTAACGATTAACAAAAATTCAAATACTACGGCTGACATGTGGATGTTCAAATATTGTTGAAGGTTGACATGAAATGAGCCCAAACTCAGTGGCAGGCCAACTTGAGATCTCAGTATGATATATTTTTTTGATGCTGGTGTATAAATAGGCATTTTTGTTATTGTAAAAAGAAGAGCTATTAGTTATTCGATATACAGTAGGAAAATTAGATGGATATAGTACAATAGATTTATCAGATCAGAGACTATGGTGCATGTTTTCAAAATGGAGGTATTTATGAAAGTCAATTGATGTTGTTACACATTTCTGATGTCAATTATCTATTGAATTCAATAAAAAATACTGCTAAGTTGTCTCCAAGATTGATGCTTTCTGGCTGTTTAAATTGACATAACAAGTTTATGTTTAGTTTATCAATGCACATTTGTTGTATCTGTGTGATTAATCAATTGGTTCTTTCAAGCAAAGATTAAATCCTTTTAGTTGATCACAGTAATTAGAGAGTTTCATTTGGATTATTAAAGTAGAGCTTAGAAGTTACAGTATTGCATGTTTATACAAGTTGTAAACAAAATATTTGCCACATAATTTGAGTTTTCTCCAAAGAAGTGTTGCTCATCTTGATCTCATTTGACTCCGCATACCCAATAAGGCACTGGTCTCTGCACTTCGTCATTTTGAATTCATTCAGTTTCTTTATATTTGTTAATTAAGCATTTTAGAATTTAGATCAGAAGATTGCTATTGCTATCAAGTTTGATTTCATTTGTTCACTTCCATTTGCTATTGTGGACAAACCACTGCAAGAAAGATAATTATAGGTACATAAAGTCTACTTCATTCAGTAAGGTATACCCACCTAGGTTTAGCAACACCTGAAGAGTAGAAGGTTGAGTTCTCTTGACCTTGTCTATTACCTTGAAATGTATCAAGAGATTGGCAGCCTCTTGAGGCATCCCGCCTGCATTTTTAAGAGCTAACAAATTGGTGACTCTACTGGGGATACATTCAGAATCAAATCCTTAATCATAGAGTCGGGAATTTTATATAGACTCCGCTGGGACTAAGATACATCAAGTATTTTATCACTTTTGACAAAATTGAGTGGCGACTCTAACATAATTTTGTAGCTGTTCAAACATGAACAGAAGAAGATCTCAATACAGGGGAGGTCACATTGGAGCTCCTGCTGGCAGCAGTAAGTGGACACATAAAGATTTCAAGGTTGATAAGGGAAAAGGGATAAGTGAAGATATATACCTAACAGATAAAGATAAAGCATTAAGAGTACACTATGAAACATATGATCACTATGATACATGGAAAAATGATTCGAGTGTAGAGCCTTGTACTCTAGAAGATCAAAGGAATCCTTTCTCTTTCCTTGATCCTCAGAAATAGGCTGAGTTTCAGGCTTCATTTGAGGTTGAAAGAATTATAATTCAACAGGAATATGATCAGAAGATGGAAGCTAACCAAAATGTGTTCATCGATCATGAGCTTCCTAAGGAAGTAAAAACACAGTTTGAATTATAGAGGAAGGAGATAGAGGGACTGAATGGTGAATTGCAGCTAGCCCAAATCACTGTTTAGACTACTGGTTGTTCTCCAAAGTATGTACCACCTCATAAGCAAGGTAATCATGGTGCAGGGCCCTCTAATCAATTAAATGCTCCTCACAATCAGATAGGGAATCAATACATATAGCCAAATCATCCACCTCATATTCCCACACAACGTATAAATATACATCCACCTCTTGGTCAACATTACATTCCACAGCATAATGCACAATACAATAATCTCATGCACCAATATTAGTATCCACTTAACCCTCCCCTTCACCAGCATACAACAATGATCAGACAGTTTGATTTAATAGGTTTTCAGTTATACCCTTACCCTATGGATAGCAGTTGGAGGGGTATGGTGCCCAAATTTATAGGGAGTAATGCAATTACTGCTGAAGAGCACTTAAAGAGTTTCAACATTTTCATCCAAGACATTGATGTGCCATATGAAGATTTACACATGAAACTGTTTATGATGTCACTTATTGAAGATGCTAGGGATTGGTTCAACAGCTTGCCATCATCCTCAATTAATTCTCTTCAAATATTCTAGGATAGATTCTTAGAGCAATACAAGAATCTAAATGCACCAGATGTAGCTCTTCATAAATTAATGCAAATTCAAATAAATCAGAATGACTCAATTTATGATTTCAACCGAAGATTCAACAAGTTGCAGACTAAAGTACCTCCTGGATCAAGGCTACTAGATTTCGTAGTTTTGAGTGTTTATTTGAATGCATTTGATCCTAAAACAAGGTATGAACTAAGAAATAGATTCTCGAGAGATTTGGCTGAAGCTTAGAAGACAACATTGACAATTGAAAACAACAGGAAGGCTACAGGTATAATCAATAAAAGAGACAACCCTAGGCCTCCTTAGCAAAGCAACAATTATCAGTACAGACAGGAAAGCACATACAAAAATGAAAGGCTGAGCTTGCACGACATGCCTTATAATATAGACTGGAAGGATGGAAAACCTATAATAGCTAGGCCTAGAAACAAAGAGACTCTTGATCCATTGAGCAAGAAAGGAACCTACATGGTGAGTAACAATTACTTATGTGAAGCTTGTGATAAGCCACATTCCCCAGATTATTGTGTTGTAGCCCAAAGGATGCAAGAGGGAATGCTGATGGAAAACAATGAAGAAAATCACACAGTGTATTTAACTTCAAATACATTTCATCATGTTCAGGAGAGGTACTCATCTTTAGAGGATGAAGGTTATGAGTATGATGTTTCAAATCAGAAGTATAATGTCCATATGGCTGAAGAACGAGTCTTTTATGACTCTGAGGAAGATTATACAGAGCCACATTTTGTTGAGGTGCCTGCTCAATGCAGTGTGAGAAGACTTACTGAAGATGAAATAGAGAGAATAACTATTGCTATGGTTGAGGAAGCAAGGAGTAAATACTGGTTGAGAAACATAAAAGTAAATGAGATGGAAGGCGTTCCTAGGGGAATCTTTATGAAAGATCAGAAAGCAACACAAGGAACTATGAAGAAGTTAGAAAAGAGACTGCTTGATAAAGATGAAGAGAAGCATGTCCAAAAGGAAAGAGTGAAGGAATTACACAAAGAAACGCAATAGCCTAACTAGCCCAGTAAAAAAGAAAAGGAAGAAAACAAAGGAGAAATACCAAAACAAAACAAAATTGTTAGGGTGGAGGGCTCTTCTTTTGACTTCACTTAGGCGTTATCCTAGGTAAAAATGTTTGTCCCACTACTTGAAATGATGAAAATAAAAGAATATAGGGAAACTGTTGTTCAATTGATAAAAAATGGAAATGAAAAACATGTGAATTCTGAGAGTAGTGTAGCTATTAAAGCAGTCAATAGGCAGGAGAAATTAAATATCCCAGAGGTCTGCTTGGGTGATGTATTAACAACTCCCCCTCAAGTTGATCCTTTTTTCACTATATTACTTATAAACAACAAATTGCTGAGGAATTGCATGATAGAATCTGGTGCTGCTATAAATATCATGCCAGTAGGAGTTATGAAGTAGCTTGGCATGTGGGTTGATACATATGATGGGAAGTGTTTTGCAATGGATAACAGACCTGTTCCTATGGTAGGCATTATGAGAGGTGTTGAAGTCAAGCTGGCTACTTATCCTCAAGTGGCTTACAATATTGATATAACAGTAATAGACAGCCCTCCTCAATTTGGTATGCTTTTATCAAGACAGTGGATGACAGATATTGGTGGAAATTTCTAGTTTGATCTATCTTATGCAACAATTCTGGTAAATGGCCAAGAGGTAAAGTTGTACAGGGAGCCGAGGATGAACTAGCTTATTGACTGTGTACCACAGAATCAAATCAATTGTTTTTGTGATGTTGATCTTGGGAATTTTAATATAGAACCAACCCAGCCAAAATTAACCAATAGTGATCCAATTGAGAAGCATGTTGCACAAAACTACAACGGTGTGTGGAAGATGTACTTTGATGGAGCCTGCAGCCAAGAAGGCAATGGAGCTGGGATATTATTTGTTTCACCTAAAGGTATTACATTTAAGTATTCATTCATGTTAACATTTGAATGTAGAAACAATGTGGCAGAATATGAAGCTTTATTAATATGACTGAATATAGCTGTGAAACATAAAATCAAGTTGCTGGCTATTCTTGGGGATTCAGAGTAGGTTGTTTCACAAATTTAGTCAAAATATGTAGAAAAGCATAAAAGACTGAAGCAATACAAAAATGTTGTATGGGATACAATTGAGTTGTTTGATGCCTTCTTAATTGAGTGGATAGATAGATCAAATAACATAATGGCCAATTTTCTAGCAAATGTAGCACTGAAAAGAGATGATATTACATTGGTTGGGGTATCACAAATTGAATTCAAGACAAGGCCCGCTATGCCTGATAATGGATATAGTTGGAAAGTCTTTAATGATGATACTGATCTTTTGAAATTCCTCCACTATATAGATCAGTATGAAGCCCAAGAAATTGACTTCAATGTCGTGGTTGAAGAAGTGGATGGGAAGCAAATGGTATTTGGGAAAGAAATCTTCCAGCTCAAAACAAATAAGCTTCCTAAAGGATTAGTGGCATTAGAGAGGGTGTATGATGGAAACGATCGGTCTCTCATTAAACAAATACCAGTTGGAAGGGAAGATATTGAAGAGATTAACTTGGGAACTAAAATTGCACCAAGAAAGGTGTACATAGGTAAAAAGATAAGCCCTGCAATTAGAATGTTGATAGAATTACTGAGAAAGTATAAACATGTATTTTCTTGGTTTTATGAAGATCTAAAAGCATATAGGGAAGATTTGTTTCAACATGAAATACCATTGAAGCCAGATGCTAAACCCTTCAGACAAAAGCAAAGACCTATAAATCTGACTTTGGAGCCTAAAATGCAAGAGGAATTGGCCAAGCTCAAAGATGGTGGAATCATTAAACCAATCAGGCATTCAACATGGGTCTCAAACTTAGTCCCTATGAGAAACAAGAATGAAGACATCGAACTATTTGTAGACTTCAGAAATTTGAATATGGCATCCCTCAAGGACAATTATCCTCTACCCAATATGGAGGCTATATTGCATAAGGTGATAGGGTGTGAGTTGTTGTCTATGATGGATGGATTTTCAGGGTATAATCAGGTTAAAGTCAAAGAATTTGAGCAATATAAGACAACATTTACAACTCCTTGGGGAACGTATGTATACATAAGAATTCCCTTTGGTCTCACTAATGTAGGAGCAACTTTCCAAAGAGCCATGGACGTGGCATTTGTAGATTTAATCAATGCTATCATGGTGGTGTACCAGGATGACCTGACCACTTATTCAAAGAAGGCTGAAGATCATGTACATCATCTGGAGAAGGTATTTATTAAAGCTGTAGAATATGGTATTAGTTTAAACCCAAAGAAGTGTCATTTTGTAGTCATAAAAGGTAGGCTCTTGGGACATATTGTTTCAAAAGAGGGAATTAGGATAGATCCTGAGAGGGTTGAAGCTATTGATAAAGTTCCTGTTCCTAAAACTGTCAAGGCTATACAGTCATTCTTTGGACAGATTAACTTCGTTAGGAGATTTGTTTCTAACTTTGCTGAGATCATTAAGCCTATATTAAAAATGTTGAAGAAAGGACAAAAAATGGAATGGATTGTAGAAACCTTGGAAGCTTTTATATCCATCAAAAGGGCCATCAAAGAGGCTCCTGTTCTTAAATCTCCATATTTTGCAAAGCCATTTCAGATATTTTCATTTGCTTCAATGCATATGATTGTTGTTGTTATGCTACAGAAGAATAAGGATAGTCATGAACAGCCTGCGTCTTTCTTTAGCAATTCATTACAAGGGTTTGAATTGAAGTATGATATATAATGGAAAAACAAGCATTTGCACTAGTGAAAACTGTAAAAGCCTTCAGGCCATATCTTGTTGGAGCAAAGGTGGTTGCTTATGTCCCTCATGCAGCTGTTAAGGATATTCTGATACAGTATGAAGTAACAGGAAAAATATGCAAATGGATTAACAAAATCCAAGAATTTACATGGAGATACAAATTACTAAACTGATAAGAGGTCAGGGCTTGGCTAAGTTGATGGCAGAGGCAAACATTGAAGCAAATCAAATTTGCAATGTAGAAGGAGAAAACTATAATTGCAAGCATTGAGCATACTCCATGGTATGCAAATATCATGCATTATCTAAAATACATGAAGTGTCTAGAGGAAATGAATGACAACCAAAAAAGAATCTTGAAGTTGTAGGCATCTAAGTATGTTTTCATGGATGGAGATCTATTTTGGAAGAACAGGGATAGTATACTATTGTTATGTCTAGATGAATTTCAAGCAAAACATGTTTTGAGTGAAATGCACAAAGGGGTTTGTGGAGGACATTACTCAACAAAGACAACTGCGCATAAAATTCTCAGGGTAGGGTATTATTGGCCAAATATTTTTAATGACTCTTTTATATATGTAAGAAAATGTGAAGCATGCCAGAAATTCTCTAGAAAACTGAAGTATCAAGGAGCTCTGCCACTTCGGCCCTTGCAGGCTGATGCCCCTTTTCATCAATGGGGAATTGATTTCATTGGAGAGATACAAGAAAAATCAAGTGGTGGACATAGGTGGATATTGGTGGCCACTGATTATTTTACCAAATGGGTAGAGGAGATCCCAACTAAAAAGGCTACAAGTAAGGTGGTGACACAAGTCCTAATGGATAATATCATTACCAGGTTTGGTACACCACTGAGGTTGATCACTGACAATGGGATGTCTTTTAAATCAAATGAATTCAGAGGCTTATGTAGCACATATGGTATTTCCATTTCTTATGTAGCCCCTTACCATCCACAGGCTAATGGTCAAGTTGAGTCTAGCAATAAAAGTCTTCTAAAGATTATAAGGAGGATGTTAGGTCAGAAAATGAAAGCTTGGGATTCAAAATTAAAACTGGTTGTGTGGGCTGATAGGATTACTGTGAAAAGAGCAATTGGAAAATCCCCATTTGAATTGGTGTATGGGGCACAAGCCAGGATGCAGGTTTGCAAAATTTGTTGCCAGTCTACAAGTTTGTCCTTTAGGAAGATTTGGATGTTCCTGAACCTATGGAGGAAAGGATAGAGCAACTAGCTGAACTTGATGAAATAAGGAGAGTTTCCCAAAATCAAAACATGAAGTTACAGACATAGATGAAGTATCTATTTGAAAAGAAGGCAAACGATAGAAAATTTGAAGAGAATGACTTGGTGTTGATGTGGAATGCAAGGTGTCAAGAGAAGGGTAAGCATGGTAAATTTGAAGCTTTGTGGCTGGGACCTTTTGTTGTTGTTGGAAAGAAGGGTGAAGACTCATACTATCTACAAAAAATGGTTGGTGAAGATCGGGAATTGCCTGTTCATGGGAAATTCCTGAAGCTGTTTTTCTTATGAGCAATACAGAGGATTGAGGGTTTCCAGTGCATGGAAAAATCTTGCTCATCCTCTTTAAAATTATTTTCCATGCACAATAGTTTAGGGTTTTGTTCATCTCCATTTTTCATTTGCTCTCCTTCCATTCCATCATGCTATACCTTCATTTTGCATTCACTTCCATTCTGCTCACTGGTTTGTCACTTTGTGTCTAGTCTATTCACCCAAAGCTCTAGATCCTTGCAATGATCTCACTATCATTCATCCCCAGACGGAGCCATTGTTAGGACTGTAAAAATCTGATTTTTTTTACACGTTTTCACTCATTGGTTTCTAGATTGGTCTTACCATGTGCATCTTTCACCCACATTTTTCCATGTGGTCCCATAGTTTCCATCAGGTCATGCATATTTCACATTACAGTTCTTATCGACATGACAATATCAGGGTCTCCCTGATCCATTTTTTTGATAAACGTCTGTGTTGCCTATTGACAAGATGTTTATGATGTTATGACAATTGGATTTCATCTACTGATTGCTATTGGTGAGACTTTCACTTTGTTTTAGTGACAGAAAAGGTTCCTATTGGCATAAGTTATACCTTAGAATGAGGTCTTATCGATTACATTACGTCTCACTGACCGGTGGTAGGAAGATACATCTTGGTAAGAGTAAGCGATATTGGCGTGAGGTCTCGGCGAGTGACCTCTAGTCTCGCCGATGGAACACAAAGGGGACCTTGTCGGCATAGGAACTGACTTGTCTCAGCGACACACAAGATGGTGGGTGACTTTTGGTATAACAAAGTATTATCTATGTGATGTCCCCCTAAGAGCGATAAGTTAAAGCGACAAGTTTGATCATGAAGGCTGTCGGTAACACTTGGGGTGCTCTGTGAGATGTCTCCCTAATATCATAGGGTCACAACGACATGTGAAAGGTAAAAGAACTCTCGAGGAAACATAAAGTGATCTATAGGATAACTCCTCAACCCAGATAAGTCACGACAAAAGTGAATAAAACACGGGGCGACTGTAGCGATTTAATTTCCTTTAGCATACCTAACGAAATACCTTGGCGACTATTCCAGTAATGATTAACAAAAATTTAAATACTATGGCCAACATGTGGATATGTTCAAATACTATTGAAGGCCAACATGAAATGAGCCCGAATTCAACAGCAGGCTAACTTGGGATCTCAATATGATATATTTTTCTGATGCTGGTGTATAAATAGGCATTTTTGTAATTGTAAAAAGAAGAGCTATCAGTTATTCGATATACAGTAGGAAAATTAGATGGATATAGTACAATAGATTTACCATATCAGAGACTATGGTGCATGTTTTCAAAATGGAGGTATTTATGAAAGTCAATTGATGTTGCTGCACATTTTTGATGTCAATTATCTGTTGAATTCAATGAAAAATACTACTAAGTTGTCTCCAAGATTGATGCTTTTTGGTTGTTTAAATTGACATAACAAGTTTATGTTTAGTTTATCAATGCACATTTACTGTATCTGTGTGATTAATCAATTGGTTCTTTCAAGCAAAGATTAAATTCTTTTAGTTGATCACAGTAATTAGAGAGTTTCATCTTGATTATTAAAGTAGAGCTTAGTAGTTACAGTATTCCATGTTTATACAAGTTGTAAATAGAATATTTTCCAGATAATTTGAGTTTTCTCCAGAGAAGTGTTGCTCATCTTGATCTCATTTGACTCTGCATACCCAATAAGGCACTAGTCTCTGCACTTCATTATTTTGAACTCATTTAATTTCTTTATATCTGTTAATTAAGCATTTTAGGATTTAGATAAGAAGATTGCTATTGCTATCAAGTTTGATTCCATTTGTTCACTTCCATTTGCCATTGTGGACAAACCACTGCAAGAAAGATAATTATAAGTACATAAAGTTTGCTTCATTCAGTAAGGTATACCCGCCTAGGTTTAGCAACACCTAAAGAGTAGAAGGTTGAGTTCTCTTGACCTTGTCTGTTACCTTGAAACATATCAAGAGATTGGAAGCCTCTTGAGGCATCCCGCCTGTGTTTTTGAGAGCTAACAGGTCCCACTTAATTGTGCCTTGTAAATATCTTCTCATGCAAAAGGTGTTAACTCAAAGATGCCAACTTGGGCACCCAAGGTGGGTCCAAGTCAATCTTTGTTAACTAAAACATATCTCTCCATCAATTCATGCAAACATTATGCATGATTGATCATCCCCACTCAACTGAATGTATCCACTTGTTATCTATCATGCAATTGAAGTCATTAGTCATGCAACTCAATTCAACTAAAGTCAACTAGCATTCAACTAAAATTAACTACATGCAACGAAGATAACTGAACCATAATTGAATTGAACTGAACTGTACTGATCGATCTGAACTGAATTGAACTAAACTGATTTGTATTGATATCGAATTGAACTAAACTAAACTGAACTCCACTCATGTAAATATCAATCCCTAATTTTTAGGATCTTTACATGCATTACTGAAGTGTTATTTATCCTCCAAACAGTTAACTTAAGCAAGGTGGGTTCCACCTTCCATGTGGGTGCCCCGTGTGCTCCTATTTTGTAGGAGCTCTTCTTGGGCATCCCCACATGTTCCTATCATTTAGGAATAATTACAAATGTCAATTTACATGTTCATTTCATTCAAATTTAATCTCTTTCTAATCCTAGTGTTGGGGAACAATTTCCAAGGACTTAGGAGATACATGAAATATGTTTAGGATTGCAATTAAATGGCATCCTATTCCCAACATTCTCCCACTTGAAATTATATATTGTAGTTATTCTAAACAAGGAATCATTATTATAAATCAAGTACAGGACTCAAGGCCAATCGCATTCTTGCACCAAGAGAAATTATTTGTAGGAACTGGTTTTGTAAGATAATTTGCAACATTGATCAAATTGTCAACTTTCTCAATCAATACCTTTCCACTCTCAACTATTTCTCACACAAAGTGATACTGATCATCAACATGCTTTGTAAGAGCATGATACATAGGATTTTTGGCTAAACAAATAGCA
Organism: Sequoia sempervirens; assembly: GCA_007258455.2. NCBI lineage: Eukaryota > Viridiplantae > Streptophyta > Pinopsida > Cupressales > Cupressaceae > Sequoia > Sequoia sempervirens. Next base: position 221,505,046 of record VDFB02075321.1, on the reverse strand, counting down.
CTCTGACTATCACATGTTCAAGTTTAATTTGTTTGCAATTAAAACCAATACCTTTCCCAAGTCTCTATAACCAAACTGCCTCTTTAGAAGCATGTGTAGCAGCCATGTACTTTGCTTATGTGGTGGAAAAAGCAACCATGGATTGCCTCTTACTCATCCAACTAACTAAAAATCCAAACAAAGTAAACACATAGCCACTTGTCAACTTCCGACTGCCCAGGTCTCCTACCTAATTTGAATAAACAAAACCCTATATGTCCAATTATCTCTATCTCTGCTAATATCCATACCAAGGATATATTTGGCAGCCCCTAGATCTTTCATGTCAAATGTGCTCGAGAGTTGTGCTTTCAATTCTTTGATCATTACCTTGCTGTTACTGTTGTTAATAGATTTGCACCCTGCTGAATGCAATATTCGGCAATCTATCGAAACATAGAAACCTCTTTCAGATGTGGGTGATCTGAGCGAAGAAGGAATCTTCAGAGTGAGCTAGTTCTCCGAATGATAAATCCAATCCTAAATAACCCTCTGAGAAAAGGGATAGAAAGATGGACTGAAATCAAAACTTAAAACTACTGATGGTTAACTTGTTATGAAATTCAAACATTGACACTCACAACGGCTTTTCTATCACAATGAATCTCACAATCCCACTGGCACATAATTCCATTAGTATTTTGCATGAAGATTCCTAAACGAAGGAGAATATTGTTGCTTTATTAAAACTGAAAGAGTGAATAATTATGAACTGAGTACAAAGGGCTCACAAGCTCAAAATGTGTATGAGCAGGAACCTCCAATTTGAACTGAGAAAGAGAGCTAAAAAGACTAAGTATTTCAAAGACATAACTCTCAAGAAACCCTAATCCAAGCTCAGAAAGAAGCTCAAGGAAAAAAGCTTCAAACTATCTCAAAAAACTGCATAAAAGCAGAAAAAAGCATATTGCTTTTATGATCAAACTGTCAAGCCTCTAAAAATAGGCTAAATCTTCTTTAAAATCCCAAAAAATACCTTATCTCTCCAAGATAAGACTCAAATCCGATCAAGAGAAGAAGTAAAAAATGAATCTGCTAAAAATAGCAAGAAATCATAAAACAACTTATAAAAGATTGCTTTACGATTCTACTTTATAGGATTGCAGATCTTAAAATTTGTCTATTTTTTGTAATTTAAAGATTAGAAAATCTTTTGCAAAAAAGAAAACATCTTATTTCTCCGTTACAATGCTTTGATTTTCTCAAAAAATCATAAAAATATTAATACAATAATTATTCTCTCATCAATATCTCCAATTGATTTCTCTAAAATCAATTAAAATTAAAAAACCCTAAGTGGATAAAGATCAAAAACTATCCCTAGGTCATAACATATCCAACACCCATACCCTCATTTTCCTCTCAAAGCAATAACACAAGGTATTCAAGTCCCCACATTTCACTAAGGAAAAAAGAAAAAGTATTAAAGACCTACGACATCGACCTAGGCACATAATTCGGCCACCCTCAAATACATTAAACTTTAGACTTTGGATAAACTATGATTCAAAGATTAACCTAATTCAAAATCCCATGTGCTATTTTCCAATTGTGAATATTTTGGATGATTATGATGTTGGGTCGAATTAGGGCATGAGAAAAATGGTGGTCAAACCCTAAAAACATTTCATTTTGCAATCAACACTTTGAAGAAAAATGAGCTCTATCTAAAAGGAATAGCGCCACCATGATTGTGTTGAATATGAGCTCGTGTGCTTAAGAATCATCATCTTCTCCTTTAGAAAGTCAAGCTCTTCAATGGGTAAGCTTTTTTTTGCAGTATTGTAGTTCTTCTACTTCATTTTAAAGCCAGAAAAAAACACTATGGCTGCGGCTTGTTCATGCATTTTTCTGATTTTTCCTTACATTTTGTGCTTTGTCCTTCATGGCCAATATGCATGAACTTAGGCTTGGTCTGGAACTTCATGATAAAAATTGTTTGAGGGTTCTCATTCCTTATTGCATACAAGGTGAGCCTCTTTTTCTGTAGCTTTTGTGGCTTCACTTCCTAATTTGCTTGGTCTATAGCCGCATCTAAGACAGCTTCTAATGCATTTCTTTATACTCTCTATGTTCACTTTAAAGAGCTCGAGCTGTAGCTTAAGTCTTGTGCCTTCCTCTGTGTTCCTTGTCTTCACTGGCCGCCCACACGAGCTCAAACTAGATACTTTGTTTGGAGCTTTGAGACTTTAATATGGGCCTAGCCATGCCATAAGCATTCTCCTACAGACTTGAAGTGGTGAGTTACGTTTAAAATATATACTCTCTCCTTTAGAAAGCTCGACCACCTTCACTTAAAATTCTATGGCCATGTACAGGCCACCACATATGTATCATAGAAAGCATATTTAGATATTTTGGGCTCGACCCAAAACAGGAAATCCACCTTCTTGTATATTTGAGGACATACCCACATATGGGTATCATGAAAATTTGAATAAAATTGTATTTTCCTTATTTTGAAACTCAACCCACCAAAGAAAACTCGCCTTTTTATGTTTTTGCTATTTTATGTAAAAAACCCCATATGGGTTAGCTCTGAAAGCTACAATTTTTGTGCTTAAAACTAAACCCCAAATGTGGGTATATGAGATTCAAAATCTGCATATTCATTTTGTATGATTTATGGGCTCGACCCAAAAGACCAGCTGTCTATTTCGCACTTCTGAAACAAAAAGTGATATGGGTATTTGAAATTTCTGAAGAAAATATATCTATTATGTGATTTCTCCTATGATGCTTGAACACCATTGTTTTGCATGAGCTCATGTTATTCCCTTAACAAACATTCACCTGACATTTCCTGCGAATTGAAACTTCATGGTTTTTTTACATTCTGAAGTTTGACCCAAGAATAAAATTCCATCATATACCTATTACTTCACATAAAATCCTCATCTGGGTTGATAGAACAAATTTTTTTGTTGTTGTGATCAAAATACCCACATGGATGGATGGAAATGGTGGAAATATGTATATTTACTTGAAACCTCAATGTGGGTACTTGTTGTTTGTTGTATCATTTTCCTTCAGAACAAAAACCACTATGAGAGTAACAAAATTTGTGTATTTATCTGTATTTAATTTATGGGCTCGACCCATTATAACTAATGCTTTACTTCGATATTCTGTTTGAAAAGAAAACTCACATGGGTAAGCTGAAAATATATTTGTTTGTCTTTAATATTCTCATGAAAATTAGCCCGACCACCATTGTTTCTTTTGTACTTCTAATTGCAAAACTTAGACTTGGCACTTATTACTAAAATTGGGTTCGACCCTTCTCTTATTTTTGCATTTTGCTTGCAACTCATAGAGTTATCCCATGCTCTTGCATTTGTCTCCTATGAAGAAAAGAACCACAGGTTCATGAATGTTGGAATTGTATATGCCATTTGCATTACTTAAATAATGACTTCATGCTTTTTCCTTTTTGCACACAGAATTTACTTTTGACAAAATTTGTAAAAAATTGGTATCCCAACTCTGTTTTGACTTCATGCAAAAATTTCATTTAAAGTCTTGTAGTTTTGAAGACTGCACCTTACTTGATTGCCTCAGTGCATTTCAAGTGCATGATTAACACTTTAGAGAGACCCTCAATCGAACTGGGACTAACTGTTCATTATCATTTGAATGCAACATTTGTTCCTTCACACTCCTAGGCTTCAACCTGACACTCTTCATGCATTTTTATATTCTACTTAATAAACTATTCTTTAAATCTGTACTCTTCTGTGATGAAAATTGAAACAAAACTCCTCATTAAGGCATAATGTATGTCTGTTTACTATCCTTGGCTGTGAAAAGAACATTGATGAACTGAACCTTGCATGGCATATATGATCATGATGAAAAAATAACACAGAACGTGAACTATGCAACAATGTTTGACATAATGGTACTTGGCTGAATTAATTGAGTGAGTTAAACTCACAGTTCACCTGTAGCCTTCAGAAAAAAATCCACCTGATTGTTATGAATGCACAATTGGTTTAGTAGCTCGATAGATAACTATGCTTTACTCTTTAAGTTGTATCTCACTTCTTTTGATGAATATGATGATGTAATCATTAAATCAGCCCCATGGAATGAATAGGGCAGCATGCCGAGCTCTAGCCTTGTGGGAGCCCATTTTTCTCCACATGCTTGGTCTTCGAATAATGATCGGCTTCGTGATTTATACCTGCACAAGGAAACAAACAATGTTAGCATAAAACAAGAATATGATGATCATGTTGATGTTTCTCCTTCCGGTTATTTCTTATGTACTTCTCTGATTGTTTTAGTGTATGATTAAAAGTAGGCTGCATTATTGTTGATGACTCATATAGGTTACTTCATAATTGGAGCCATTGACACCCCCCTCTTTTCTCTTATTGTAGGTCGACGAAACTCGAGAAGACAAAGTTGCACCATTCATCATCAACCATCGCCCAAAATAGGCAATGATGATTATGTCGTTTACTTATGTGATTTTTCTTTTGCATCTTCAATAGTGTAGTGTACTATTAATGGTGCATTGTGACAGTCACATCCATGACTTGTGTGGATATCTTATTTCATCTTATGCTTTTCATTTGAAAAGAAAATGCATTTCAATGCAATGTTGTAATATCATTCTAATTCTTGCAATCAAATGAAACTATGTAAATGTGAATCTCTCCATGAAATGAATGAAAGCATTTAAAATGCTCTATTATTTATATGCTCAATTCTGCACTTCATTTAATCTTGGAATATCTGAATAACACTCTGAAACTCCATTACTTCTTTTAAATGCACAATTGTTACTTGATGAATAATGATAAAAATGCAAAACAACATTTAAACATAATCTGTAATTTCACCTTAAGATAAAACAATGTTCAGCTAGCTCCACCAATTGAGCTGTGGCAAAAAATTGGTAACAATTACCAATAAACATGCCATCAACATACAAGATAATAATTAAAATCTAATCATTAATACATTTTATGTAAACACAATGATATTCCTCACTCCTAACATAACCAATTTTTAATGCAAAAGCATCAAACTTTTGGTACCACATTCTTGGTGATTGTTTAATCCATATTTAAAGATCTCTTTAACCTGCAAACTAATTCTTCTTTTCCTTTTACAACAAAACCATCAGGTTGCCTCATATAAAATTCCTCATCAATATCCCCATGCAAAAAAGCAAATTTTCACATCCATTTGCTCTATTTCAAAATCATAAGCAGGAGCAATAGATATTTAAACAATCTAATAGAAGTTGATTTAGCAACAGGAGAGAAGATTTCATTAAAGTCAACTCCCTTTCTCTGGGAGTAGCCCTTGGCTACTAATCTAGCCTTGTACCTTTTGAGATTACCATCTGCTCCAATTTTCTTTTTAAAGATCCATTACAACCAATTGCTTTTCTTCCTTTGGGAAAAACTCTCAAGATCCCATGTGTCACAAGTATCCAAGGAAACCATTTCCTCATGCATAGCTTGTGACCAAAGCTTGTTCTCTTATGAAGAAAAAACTTCCCTATAAGATCTAGGTTCATCATTAGTACTCATCAAAGCAAATATACAACGGAAATTAGGTAGGCTATACGTGTAAATGAGATTCCATTGTCTTGTGGATCTTCTCAAAGGGGGTTCTTGTTCCTCAATATGCTCATCATGAGCATCTATATCTTAGAAGAACTCTGTGAACTCTCCTCATCCAATCCAATCCATCCAATTGTTCTTCAACATGTGCATCTTTATGCTTCTCAATATTTATCTCAAAATGCACTATTCAAGAAGCATCCTTCTCCTGAATAAGATCTAAATTCCCTAAAAATCACATCTCTAGATAAAGAAAATTTTTGGGTTAGAGGATTCCAAAGCTTGTAACCTTTCTACATTTTCACCCTAACCTATGAATATGCATTTCTATGCTTTTGGATCCAACTTCGACTAGTTTTATTTAGGAACATGAACAAAATCCTCACAACCAAAGATCCTTAAATTTGCAACACTAGGTTTCCTACCTAACCACATTTCATAAGGAGTTTTATCTTCAATAGATGAACTAGAAGATTTATTGATTAAATAACAAGAAGTACTTACAACCTCAACCCAAAGGCACCAATCTAGCTTAGCACTACTTAACATACTCCTAGCTCTTTCCATTAAGGTTTGGTTCATCCTTTATGCTACTCCATTTTGTTGAGGTGTAGATGGAGTAGTTTTCCATCTCACAATTCCTGCATGCTTACAATAATCATCAAATTCCTTAGAACAATATTCACCACCATTATCTGATCTCAACACTTTTATCTTATGATTTGATTGTTTCTCAACCAAAGCCTTAAATTCTTTAATCTTATTGAAAACATCAGATTTTTTATGCATAAATTAGATCCAAGGGTATCTTGAAACATCATCAATAAATGTGATATAATATCTAGATTTTTCAATAGAGTCAATAACCATAGGTCCCATTACATTTGAATGAATAATCTCTAATAATCTTTTAGCTTTATTTGTTCCATTAGGAAATTAAGATCTAGATTGTTTTCCAAACACACAATGCTCACAAAAATCATTTTTTCCAATATTATAATTAGGATTTATCGGCAACCAATTTCTTATTAAGAATGGTCCTAATACCTTTTTCACCAATGTGGCCCAATCTATGGTGCCACAACATACATGTATTTTCAGCTTTAGTTACATTGGTTGATTTATTCAAATTGGAGGCATTAAGCTTAAACAAAGTCCCAACCCAAGATCCTTTAGCAACCACCATATTCCCTTTCACCAATTTGCAACCACCTTTGTTAAATGTCACATGGATTCTGAAATCATTGAACTTAGATACAAAAAGTAGATTTCTAGCAAGTCTTGGAATATGTAAAAGATCATTAAGGGTCTTAACCCTACCATCACTGAAATACAACTTTACCTCTCCTTTGCCCACAACCTTTGTTGTGCTATTATCTCCAAAGAATACATTCCATCCATCATATGCGATATAATTAGTGAACCACTCCTTGTTAGGAGTCATATGATAGGAGCAACCTGAATCAATAAGACAAGTTATCACAAATAATATTAGATGAAATGACCAATGCATCATCATTGTCATCCAAGGATTTCTCTGTAGAAGCATCAAAAATATTATTCTTGTTCTTACAATCCTTCTTTACATTTCCAAGTTTCCCACAATTCCAACACTTTACCTTACTCTTACCAAGGGTTTTAGACCGTCCTTTGGACTTACCCTTTCCTTTCTTTTCTCCCTTAGGTTCCATTTCCTTAGGCCTAACTCTTACAAACAAGGCATCTTGGAATCCTGTTTTAGACTTCCTCCTCATATCCTTTGATAGGAGAGTAGGAATTATATTGTCCCTCTTAGGATCTGCACCACTACCACTGATAGCAACAATTACATTTTCCCAAGACTCTGGTAAAGAACAAAGTGACAAAATGCATTTATCTTCATCTTCTAGCTTTACATCTACATATGCTAACTGACTTAGAATCAAATTAAAAGAATTTAAATAATGTGCAACAGAATTGCCATCTTTCATCTTTAAAGAATACAACTATCTTTTTAGATACAACTTATTAGTATGGTATGTGCAGGATCATGATGGGCCAAATAGGCCCTTAAGTGGCAATGAAGATTCAAAAAAATCAGAGTTAGGCAACTTGGCGTAAAAATTTGAATAAGTTATCTATATTATTTCAAAAACATCTAAGAATAGAATCTATGGGAAATTTAATGTAGTTTCTAAACTACTAGGTTTATTGTTTTAGAAACAAAATCTATTTGGTGAAAATTTTAAATTTCAATGCAGTATTACTTAAATTTCAGGAAAAAAATAAGAAGTAGGTGTCTGTCTAACCACCCTAACCATAATAAAATGATAATATTTTTTTATGAGATTTTAGATACTCGTGAAGAGGACTCATGTTAGGATGTGGCAGCATATTTTTGTATTTTTCCAAGTAAATAATTAATTATGAATTTTTATTACAACTTTTTAAAAATATAAAAGCTCGTATCAATGCGACCACCTTAACTTGGTCAAAACTTCATGAAATTCTGTTTTTTTAATCCTATAGTATGTGAAGCATAGAATGTGACGCATGTTTCAGATTCAAAAAATATGATACTGTTTGAAAGTTATAGATGTTTTACAATCAGCGTATCAATCAAGACTTTAGTCATAATTCTAATAGAAAATAAATAATAATAATCTATTAAATTCAAATTAAAGCATAATTTATATTGGAAAAAAGCTGAGAATCTCCTCTACAAACCCTTTTTATTTTATCAAATTTGGCTAAAAATAAAGTCGTCAGCCACATGGGCAAAGTCCGGAAAGACAAGGTAAGTTGTTAAACATGCTTTTTGTGTTGACTTTTTAGGATTGGCATCTCCTAACCAAATACCAAAGCAAACCCGAGCCTATTCCCTAGGTAATGAATTTTGTGTCAGACATATCGGATATCAGATTTAAATCGGATATCCGATATATATCCGATATCCAATTTGTTTACATAGCATTTTAAAAATGTCAAGACTTTATAACATATGATTTAACATATGCAATATATCTCGTTTGTAGTTTATAGTTTATTTTAATATATTTAGTTTAGAATATACGATTTGGTTTATATGATTTTTAAATAGTTTATAGTTTATAGTTTATGTTAATATATCTAGTTTAGAATATAAAATATTATTTATAATTTAATATATAATCTCTTACAAAACTATATAATATATAATATATTTAAATATTATTTCTATATTTTAGTTAATATATATATTACTAATATATAAGATATTTAAATATTATCTCTCTCCCCCTCTCCCTCTCCCTCTCCCTCTCTCTCTCCCTCTCCCTCTCCCTTTGCCTCTCTCTCCCTCTCTCTCTCCACTTCTTTCCCTCTTTCCCTCTCCCTCCCCACTCCTAATGAACTCTCTCTCTCTCTCT
>VDFB02075321.1:221461004-221495939 GCA_007258455.2 Sequoia sempervirens | reverse complement strand
CGGACGTGTTGGAACAGTCCGTTTAGACGTACAAGTTACGGAATGAAAGTTGCACCACTTTGCAACTTTACATTGCTTGCATCTGGCAACTTTTCCCTCCACTAAAAAGTCATCACCACAGGAAAACACCTCCGAGATAGAAAAAAATGAGAGAGGTTTTTGTAGATGATCCCAACACGATCTCATAGCCTCTGACAGAGAGTCTGAATACCCCACGGTCTCTAAGAAATAGCCCTTCAAATATTGCTGCCTTTTAGCACTTTGGACTCTTAAGGGAAATCATCGGTCCAATGTAGCTCGGAATGATTCGGCGTATTTGTGTGCAAAAGAGGATCATCCTTGGCGTAAACGTACCCATACAGATGTGTTGGAATAGTCTGTTTGGTCGTACAAGTTGCGGAATGAAAGTTGCACCACTTTGCAACTTTACACTACTTGCATCTGGCAACTTTTCCCTCCACTAAAAAGTCATCACCACAGGAAAACGCCTCCGAGATAGAAAAAACCGAGAGAGGTTTTTGTAGATGGTCCCAACATGATCCCGTAGCCTCTAACGGAGAGTCTGTATGCCCCATGGTCTCTGAGAAATATCCCTTCAAATATTGCTGCCTTTTAGCACTTTGGACTCTTAAGGGAAACTAGTGGGCAACAGAGTTAACTTCTTCACAAACTTGGTTTGAAGTAATTTCATTCTTTTTTGTGCATTTGAGAGATATTTTGACTGGAGGTCGGTCTAAGAGCCCTGTTCTATGATATTATAAAAACGTATTGTGGACCTATATTAAGCTACCACTCTCAATATCATACAAATTGAACCCTAGCATCAATAGACTCTGTATATCAAGCTACCACAATTCTGTTGATGTTAGCAGCTTCGTTGATCTCTTTTAGCCATTCCAGCACATGACAGAGCTTGGAAAAGAGAGAAGGAAGTCCGCTAGAAAATAGGAGAGTAGAGTCCGCTTCAAGAGTAAAACATGGCACTTGCTAAGACTAAGCCCGCCCAGCCATACAAAAGTTTCATACAATATAGCCAAGTCCGCTCCAAGGAAATAATCAATGGCTTGGTATAAAGCAAAGTTCGCTAGCAATACATAAAGGAAAGTCCACCCTTGTTTCTTGGCACAAACACTCAGCAAAGCTCGCCCATGTTAAGAAAGGGATGTGTCAAACATGATTGAAGTCCGCCACATGTCTTGGCCATGAAACTTGACAAGGTCCGCGCTTACCAAAGAGTGACATGGCATAAAAGATGGAATCTTGCCAAATCCGCTTCAAGAGGATAATGAGTGTCCGCACTTAGAAGAATATGAACATGGAAAGTGAATGAGTGAAGTCCGCTCAGCATGTTAAGTCTAAAATGACAAGAGAAAAGAGGAAGTCTGCCAGCCTTAAAGTGAAATTGAGCTCGCCCCTCATTTCTAAAGGGTGGAGACAGTGTATAGAATTGTTGTGATAGACTATTTCTGATAATAAAAGCTCTTATGCATGATTTGATTTGAACCACTTTTATTGTCAAATAGTGTGCATGGTTGCATAACTTCTTCCACCATAGATTGGAGATAGATTAGAATTAGATTACACTTGGAATAAAATTTTCTTTGAAAGTTTGTTAGATGAATGCAAGATTTGATAAGCATTGATTTATGGTGGAACTTTTGCTCATACTTTCTTTGAACGGATGATTTTTGTTCAATGCGTAAAGTTAGCCTGAGCTTACTCTGTGGATTCTTAACTTCTGTCTGGATAAATATTGTTCGATTGGAAGGTAGTTATTCATGATATGAAAACCATAGGAACATTTCCTTGAAGATTGCAATGGCTTTGTGTAGTTGGCGCAATTCCTGCGTGGTGAAACAAAGTTTGGTTTCGTTTCACCAAGTCAATACCGTCTCTTGAATTCTTAGGAAGTAGATTAGAACTTCTGACCCCTTGTCTCCTTTTTTAGTTTGTTTGATCTACAACCCAAATAAAAGAGCTTCATTGTTGGTACCTATCTAGTTTGGGCTTCTTGAAGAATGATGCTAATTCAAATCTCTACTTCAAGGTAATCAATGGTGATGCATTAATATTGGTACTAATTCATGCTTCTAGGCTGCATATATATACATTATTTTTACATGTTTTCTCCATTGTTCGGCCCCTACATCGCAAGTAAATGGTTGCATAGTGTGTGGAATGAGGGGGCAACAAGCCTGTAATTGAAATATTTTCATCTATCAGCATCTAGTTGTTACTTATGCAATGTGAAGTAATGCTTTGAGTTTGAAAGATGTGCAATGCAATGTAATCAATAATATGAATAAATTTTTAATTATTAGTTATGTAATGTGAGTAATTATAGCTGCTTGGAGTTGACTTTGTAAAACTATGTAATTATGAATTGAAATTTTTTCATCTATCAACATCCTAGTTGTTACTTATGCAATGTGAAGTAATGCTTTGAGTTTGAAAGATGTGCAATGCAATGTAATCGGCCAATATGAATAAACTACATAATATAACCAAATTCTTTTATGCTATTGTACATCAAGATATTTAACCATTGCTCACTTGATTAAAATTTTCAAAAGTTTAATTATGCACATGAGGAGGCGATTAAATTCAGTTATCCTTCCATATATCAAATTATCCAATAATCAAGTGTATGTCCATATACAAAAATGGCATCGCTTAACTCAGGCTCAAAATTTTTACAATATGGCATATGCCATCTCGGTATCTATTCAATATTTACATTGCCAAAATGTTGATCTCATCTAAACTAACGGTGGATCATCAAAATGGAGCCTCTTTATTGCCTAGATTGCCTAGAAGGTATTTGCACAGAAAAATTCAAACCCTGATTGAAGTTAGTTATACTATATAGCTTAAAATTGAATAATTAACATCAAAATCAATATAGATTAAATTATAATTGAACTCTAAAATTGTAATCTTGATTACGAAATATCGTCTCTTCAAGATTAGGGAGTCCTAGAATATGCCCTCTCAAAGAATTATTAAACCATCTTTTACGTAATTTCAATCTATATAGGTGAACAAAAACATAAAAGTGATCCAAGTTAGCATACAATTGTTAGTAATAGGAACATATAAATACCAAACTAAAAATAAAATGAACACATACTTCTTTGGGTTGATCTTTTTCTTTATCTCCTTTAGGTGTTTTGACACCTCCTCCTTGAGGTGCTTCAACACCTACTCCTTCAAGTGTTCCAATATGTACTGCTTTGGGCGTTGTGTCTCTTGTCAACAAGGACATATAGCTCATAATTCCCTGCACATAAAAATGACAAGTACATATGAAACTACCAATCTATGTCGATGTATGTATAATAAATATAAGATCTTAAAATTCTTAATTCAATCAAATTTGAGTTCAATTACCTTCCCCTTATCCAACATTGCACTTCCATAATCTGGACAAGAAATTCCTCACTGCACTAGGTATTTCCTACAAGAGGAAAATAAGATAAACATATTATTATATAATTTCATTAATGACAATTCAAATGACAAGAAAGTATAATAAATAAATAATGTAAATAGTGAGAAATCAAAATATATACTTTGTCATGTGTGTGGAGGCCAAATGAAATGGCCCTCAGGGTGCTATCCATCACTTGTGTAAGCTCCTCCTCAGACATCAACTGTTAAATAGACCATGTAAATAAATATTAGTACATTATACTATCTCTTATTAATATTCATTTAAAACAAATGCAAGTTATGAATTCACAACTTAAATTTTACGTGTCACTATTCCAATGTCCCCTCTCTAGCAGGAGAGGACTCATCGGTGTGCTCCACTCCTACGTGTCTGATCTGTAATGTCCACATCATGGAAGTCATAATCGAAGTGTCCAAGGGATGCTCGGCAGTTTGTACAAAGAGGACCCAAGCATATAAAGGCACATGGAGCAAGTATGTGGTACAAAAATATGTGGACCTGACGAGGATGATGCAATAGCACTCGAGCCATCACCAACATCACCAGAATGTGGCTAAGCTACTATAGAAGCATGCGAAACCAAAAGACCACTCAAAGAGTGAATAGCGTGGATAGTCTGTGTGGCCGCATCCTGCATAATATCTAGATGGTATACTGGAGGTGGCGGAGAAGGGGAGGGAGGGGAACATGTGGGTGGGGTATTACTCTAACTGCCCCTACTCTATCCTGGGGCATACCTCCACCAATGCCCTGGAAGGGTCTAATGTCAAAGTAATTGACATGATGCCCTAACACAAACTCGGCATATAATTTTTTTATAAAGTAAAATGGTACATCCAAATTGTTGTTCGGTGGTTTCAAAAAAACCATACACCAACGATCCCAAAAGTTTTCTACAATGTCTCTATGAGTGCACCATTTTATAGAAAGTTTTGGTTTATTAACATTAAGCTGGAAAACCGGTCGGGGGTTAACAAATAAAGAGGCTATTTGGGCTTTGGTTATTCCGAGATCTTTCACATCATCATAGGACAATCCACATGCATAATATTCTCTCATGTCTTCTCGCCACGAATGAAAGGAATTATGTTGCGAGGAGAGGGTATCTATGTTTTTAATTATTTCTTTCATTGTGTTTGACATCTCAGATAATCGAGGGAATCTCGTATAAACTTTAGAAATGCCTCTTAATTGTTGCAATTTTTCACTAATTAATTCTTCAATTGATGGCTGTGGAGGTGGTGGAGCATTTGGCATTTGTGTATTTTCATTGTCAGCAGCCATAATGCCTAATTAAAGTTAAAAACAAATTAATCTAATTAAAATTAGACAATATAAATGAAAATATTATAAAAATACCCTAGTTTTTTAAAAAAATCCAACAAAAACCCTAGTTTTTAACAAAAATCTATAAAATTCTCTAAATTTCTAATCCAAATACATAAAAAACACTATTTTAAAATCAAAATCCATTACAAACATTCAATTTTCATGAAAATCCATTACAAACATTCAATTTTCATGAAAATCCATCCTAAACTCAATTTTTTCATAAAAAATCTATCAAAGACCCTATTTTGAAAAAAATCTATAAAAAATTAACTAAAATTACACAAATCTAATTGAAAATTTGATTAGAGCAAAGAAAAACAATGAATCTAACCTTTTGAAGATGGATTTGTGCGAAATCGGATATCTGATTTGTGGAATCAAGTTTTCACTATGCGCCGAAATGTGGAATGAGTTTTAATTAGGCTGAAACCAAATATATATATGTGTGTCCCAAATTGGATACCCGATTTGGATCGGATATCCGATTTGGAAATATAGGTTTGGGCTTTGCTTCGGTAGTGTATACTGACACCCAAGCCACATAAAGTCAACTCGGCATTTTTCGCATTTTTGAGTGGATCAAACATGTAATTTTTTCTCCATTGCCACTTTTTGGAATACCATGATCCTGCACATACCCAGTAAGACTTTTGGTTTGATAGATATCACCTATCCTCTTCAAAATTTTATATGTGGTAGTTTCATTTGAAACATTCAAGAGAACAACATCAACAAGACATAATCTTATGGTCCCTCTTTCCTTCTTATCAAGGTTAGCCCAATCCTCATCTGACATCATTGTATGTGACTTTGTCTCATTGCAAATAGCTAACCATTGATCTCTCTCTTCAAGGAGATCCTCTATTTTTAGTTTCCACATCTCATAACTAGATCCATTGAATCTGTCAATATATAAATGAGAAGTAGAGCTCATTGTAACACACTTCTTTTACAAATCAACAATAACACAATAGTAAAAGCTCCCACTACAGCCAAAAAACCTTCAAACTTTTAAGAGAAAGGAATCCCAAACTCTACCCAACCGTTAGCTCTAATACCCAATGTTGAAAATGGAGGTTAAAATTATGTAGCTTAAAACTTGTAAAACTATAAGATTGTAGATCTAATTAAGTATTCTTTGTTAACAATTCTTTGTGTATGATTATTTGTTTAGATCAATTTTACCAATTATATAAAGAGACAAAATATTGTAGAAGAATGAGACAAGAAGATATAAGTGACACATCATATACGTGGAGAAACCCTTTCGAGAAAAACCTCCACCACTAGAATCAATAGTGATTGTATTATTTAACCTTAGAACAAGATTATAATAATACTGTATCAATCCTTAATTGATATTCTTCTTTTTCCTTCAACAATCGTTCTTCACAACTTGCAATAAACTTTGATAAAATTCTCTTCAACTCGTTGGAATTAGTAGACAATTATGAGCATTGCAAACTCCAAAGAGTTGAGCAAAACAAGAGTACAAAGCTCCTCACAAATACCTATGCCTAGATTGGACAAATAGAGTTCCACACTGTAACATGAAGTCAAAACCAAAGTCTCCTCAATTTAGGCACCCAAATTGAACACTTAACTGATTGTTGGTCAAGAAAATATCTTCCAAGCTCTTCTCCTCAAAATTGGTGCCTAATAAAGTTCCCACTTAACTAAGCCTTGTAAATATCTTCTCATGCAAAATGTGTTAACTCAAAGATGCCAACTTGGGCGCCCAAGGTGGGTCCAAGTCAATCTTTGTTAACTAAAACATATCTCTCCATCAATTCATGCAAACATTATGCATGATTGATCATACCCACTTAAATGAATGTATCCACCTATTATCTATCATGCAACTAAAGTCATTAGTCATGCAACTGAAGTCAACTGAAGTCAACTAGCATTCAATTGAGACTAACTACATGCAATTGAAGATAACTGAACCATAACTAAACTAAACTAAATTGAACTGATATTGATATTGAACTGAATTGAACTCCACTCATGTAAATATGAATCCATAATTTATAGGATCTTTACATGCATTACTGAAGTGTTATTTATCCTCCAAATAGTTAACTTAAGCAAGGTGGGTTCCACCTTCCATGTGGGTGCCCCATGTGCTCCTATTTTGTAGGAGCTCTTCTTGAGTGTCCCCACATGTTCCTATCATTTATGAATAATTACAAATGTCAATTGACATATTCATTTCATTCGAATTTAATCTCTTTCTAATCCTCATTTTGGGGAACACTTTTCAAGGACATAGGGGATACATGAAATATGTTTAGGATTGCAATTGAATGACATCCTATTCCCAACATATTCCTTGCACCAACATAATTTGTTTGTGTTTATTAGATTAGTAAGTGAATCAACTATATTCACCAAGTCAAGTTAACCTTCTCAATCCAAATAATTTTATCCTTCACCATCTTATGAATAAAATGATATTGTAGATCAATGTTTTTGGTATGAGCTCACATGTTATATAATATTTTTTTACTAAACAAATAGCACTAGTTAGATGCCTCAAGTAATCTTCACTATCTTATTCTCAAGCAAATACTTGCACACAATATTCATAGTAATACTAATTCCTTACAACAATGTGTTGTATCCATGTACTTTACTTACATAACTTAGAAAGAACAATTGTAGGTTGTCTCTTACTCATCCAAGTAATTGCACCTCCAAAAACTATAAACACCTATCAACTTCTAGACCTCACACTATCTAAATCACTATCCAAATTTGAATAAATAAATCCTTCAATATTCATCACCTTATCAATCCCATGATAAAAAAATCAATAATAAGAATTTCCAAACAAATATCTAAACACACTTTTCACATAGGTCCAAATACCAAAAATTGATATAAAACTATTACTAATTCTCACTACTTGAGCACTATTTAGTATAGTACATACCATAACATGACATTAGGAGCTTCCTACAACACTAACATAAAGAACATTATATATATATCTTCAAAATTGTCACAAGATTTAGGACATTCTTCCAAATATAGCTTAGTACCTACAAGGAAGGGCATGTTCTTTGTTTTACCATCTTGCACACCAAATCTTTACAAAGTAGTTTCAGCACACTTTCTCTAATTTAGACAAATATTTTTACTATATTAATTTCTATCCCATAGAAAAATCTGGACATTGAATGAAACATCCCTATCTATAGGATAAAAGACATGTGAGTATCGAGGATGGAAGTATCATATGTTGTAAAGTGTAGAGACATCCAAATTTGTAATATAGGCAAGGATAGAGGTTAAGGACAATGGTTAGTGAGAATCCTTGATAAAATATGTATCAACAATGCACAAACAAAGGTGGGTAGGTAAAAATCAAGGATACATCAAACACTAAAGGACCTAGCCTTAATACATATAAGTTAAAACACATAAACAAAGGGTGGGTCAAAACCCTAAATAAATCTGAAATAAAGGTAAACAAATTTTATTTTTGAAATCATAATATAGAAGGAATCACAACTAAGGACAAAACCCTAGGGGTATGGGAATGTCAAGTTCATCATTTTAATTTGTAGGAAATAAATGCTTTCAATATAACTTGACCTAGGACAATTAATTAATATTAAAAAAACGTAGGATTTAGGGTTCAGAAAGATAATTAATATTGCAATAAATATTAAAGTCCATGTGATACTTAAATGAGATCATTGGACGTAAAACCCCCAAGCCCATGAGTTTACATTCGATGTACTAGGTGGGTTAATTCTCTGTTTCATTCCTTTTATTTCTAAAATAGACATCAGAGGCACTGAGTATATGGGACACAACATTCCTTCCCAGAAGATTGGCATCAAGAAAGATGCAGTGAGCTCTGTGAGGTGCATGTACAAATATCTTTCCCGTGATAAAGATATGACAGCCATTGTAGAAGCCTTTTTCAATCTGGAATAGCTAGATATCTCATATGTTGCTGCTCTCAGCCCTCTTTAGGATGTAACTATAACTGATGTAGGAATTGAAGCTTGACTGGATAGCTTTAGAATCTTAAAATTCTGAATGTTTTAGAAAATTATTGCTTCCCATTTAGCACAGCTGACTTCTTTAGTAGTCAATGTGGGTAGAATGAGAATTATTAAGAAGAGTGGCATGTAAGTAAATTCTTTGAGTTATTTTGCTTTGTGATGTGTGGGTTTCCAATAGAGATGTTTGAGAATTGTAGTTCAACTTTTGAAGATTATTTTATTTCATCAAGTAATGCATTAATCAAGTCATTTGATTAATTAGAAATATTGAACATGATAAGTCATGTTAGAATGATAAAATCAATATAATTTTTTCTATTTCATGATGTTATAGTAGATCATTTTTGTTTCACATAAAAATTGGTATTTTATTTATTACATTGCCAATGCTTTATGTAATTTGATCTCTTTCAATTTTATATCGTTGAAAATGACTTATTTTAAAGATTCATTAATCTAGCTCTATTACATGTCCCAAAAAAAGAGAAAATGGAGGATCTATGTAAGGGTAGATTTTGAAAATGAGATAAAAATAACCTTTCTTGTTCGTAAATATTTAAAGAACTAATTTCTTGTTTGAGCCTATTTATAATGGAGTCTAATTATCTTCTTGATCCAAATTTTTTATTTTGGTCATGTTTGGGTCCATAGTGGATGCATAGTTTATTTGAAGCTATTGCTTTTCCATTTATACCTTTTGCTGGAACATATTATAGAGCCCCCTAGAAGCCACATTCACTAGGAAATGTGTATACAAAAGATGTGAAAGATTTGATCAATCTCCATCTTCATATCCATCTTTATCTCTATCTTCCTCTCTATGTATCTCCCCCACCTTTATCTCCTTATCCTTCTTGCATCTCTCTCTCCCCCCCCTCTATCTTTCCCACTGGGTGATCCCACAATACCGGTTTACAATTTTTGGCCAAATTGGACATTAAAATATTTTTTTCTAACTAAATCTTCACTTTCAGACACCTATAGCGGCTAAATTGTGAAGAATTTGAAGATGATGCAAACTAGTGATTTGCCACATTTTGTCAGTAGATTCTAAATATTTTTTTCAAAATATTTGGAATCAGATAGCACTTCTTTTTTCATCTCCTTCAACAACTAGTTTTTTTAGTAAACAACATTTTTAAGGAGTGACATTCACCATATAATGCATAAAATTTTTTCCTTCAAATTTAGATTTGTAATTATGATATCTAGTGCTTCCAATTGGTTTGATAGTGTTTTATTGAATAGTTTTTCCTTAATCAAGTTTCAAAGTCAAACCAATTACAATTTAGACATAGGTGGACCGCATAACGCATAACTTTTTTTGTATGTATCAAAATTCAAGGGTAAAAGCACAAAATTGTGTCACCCTTTATAAAGGAAACGACCAACGTTGATCCAATTTTTAAACTTGAATCACTAAAAAGTGGCATATATGTTTTGAATTTTGAAATGATGTAAACTAGTAAAATATGCATTTTTTAGTATATTTTATGTTTGTATTTTTTAAAAAAGTATACAAAATTATTTAAAACTAGTTTTTAATAAATTAAAACTATAATTTAGTTGTTTATAAAATGTTGAAAAATAAAGTTGCATGGGATGTCAAATTTTTTATAGTAATTTTTTTTTTGCTTTCAAATTTTTTGTGTGTATTTAAAACTTGAAATTTTAGTGCATGGATATTATTTTTTTCAATTTTGATAAATATATATTTTTAAATAAATATTAAAATGTGTGTGAATAAAAAAATAATTGTTTTCATTAGACATCAACTTTCATATTAAATATTTATCTAAAATGGAAACAAAATTATACCATCTTAAAATAGATTCTTTTATCTAGAGCATCATTTTTTTTCATTTTTTTTAAGAAGTTTTAGTATTTTTCCTTGGCATAGTAATCAACCTAATATTTTGAGCTGAAAACATACTTTTAGTAAAAATAAAAAATAAAATATAAAAAATAATTAAACTATTAAAATAAATATATTTTTGAAAACTACACTTATGGATCTACAAAAGGGTATTTTTATATTTAAAAAAAATGTTGATTACATTAGCAGGAGTTATTGAAACTTCAAGTTTTTTAAATATATATATTTTTTTGGTAAATTGGACTCAAAGTGATGCTCCATACATTTTTTGCCAACAATTTAAGTTGAAAAAGTTGTGGAAGCATCTAAGTTAGCTAGAATGAATCTTACTAGATCATATGTTTGACCAAAATTGAATTTTAGTTAGAAATACTTAAATTCAGTTGTGCTGATAAGTTGGTTGAAAGTGTGACACAACTTTGTGCTTTTACCCTCAATTTTTTTTTGTTGGATCAAGGAATTCAATATTTGGTGCACTCATATTTTTCAATTTTTTTTTGATAATTTTCTATTTTTCCACATGTGCAGAACAAAGAGCTTGATTTTCGATGAAAAACCTATGTTTAATAAAACTAAAAAGTCAAATACATAATAAAACAAAAACATATTAAAATTATATTGAACATTAGATAGCTCGTTCCGAGGACTACCATCATCCAGTTGGGTCTGTGAAGTATCCTCGATTTTCATCCTCAACCCGAGCTTCGAAGCACAAAATTTTGAACTTTTTTGGTGCCCGAGGGTGAGAAGGTAGGAAAAGGGGGGTTTGAGAGCGAACCCCTAGGGGTTTGTTCGAACCAGGGTTCATTTGAACCCCCTTTCAAAAAAAAATTTCTTTGTGTTTTTTAGCGGGAATGGTGGGACCTCCCATTTAATTGTTTTGATCGAATCAGGGTTCATTCAAACCCTCTTTTGGTTCGTTCGAACCAAAGGGTCATTCGAACCCCAAAAACCAATTTTTTTTGCATGGGGTTATTTTTGCAACTTTTCCTTCCTCACTCGAATTGTAAACCACTTTTGTGGGTTTACCCACTATATCTATCTCTTTATCTATCCCTCTTTCTATCCCTACCTCTCCGTCTCTCTCCCTCTATCTCTTATTTATATATCTCTCCCTCTCTATCTCTCTTTCATCACAAACACACACACACACTCTCCATATTTCTCCATCCATATCTCTATCTCTATATATCTCTCTCTCTCACACACACAATCCTTGTTTCTCCCTCTGTATCTCTATCTCTATTTGTCTATATCTCTCTCTTCCTTTTCTTTATCTCTCTCTTACTTGTCTCTATCTCTATATCTCTACCTCTCTCCCTTTCTCTTCCCATATGATCTCTCTCTCTCTCTCTCTACCTTCCCATATATCGATATCTTCCTCTTTCTCTCTCCCTCTATTGCCCCTATCTCTCTCTCCCTCTCTATTTTTCTATAACTACTTATCTTTTTTGTCTTTCTCTCAATCTCTATCTCACTCTCCCCATATCTCTATATCTTCTTTTATTTATATCTCTATCATTATATCTCACCATCTATATCTCTTTCCCTTTCTCCCTCTCCCTCTCCCTCTCCCTCTCCCTCTCCCTCTCCCTCTCCCTCTCCCTCTTCCTTTATATATCTCTATATTTTCATCTTTATTTCCCTCTTCTTCTTCCTTTATATATTTATATTTCTTCATCAATATCTCCCTATCTCTCTCTATCTTTAAATCTCCCTCTAGAGGTCTATCTCTATCTCTCTATCTACTTGTCTCCCCCTTCCTCCTCTTGATCTATCTTCATCTTCATCTTTATCTTCCTCTCTCCCCTCTATCTCTAGAAACGTCTCCCTCTCTCTGTCCATCCATCTTTCTCAACCTCTCTCCCTCTCTCTCTTCTTAGACCTCTATATCTATATATCTTTGCATCTCTATCTCTATCTCTCTATATTTATTCTTCCATCTCACTCTATCTCTATCTTGTTATTTCTCAATCTCTCTACCCCTATAGCTCTTGCTCTCTCTCTCTCTCTCTATATCTATATCTTTATCTTTATATCTCTTTGTCTCTCATTCTCTCTCTCTATAGATTTATCTCTTCCATCTTTGTCTATCCCTCTCTCCTCTCTCTCTTTATATCTCCCTCTCCTCCATATCCCTCTCCTTCTCCTTCTTGATCTCCATTTTTGTCTCTATCTCTATCTCCCTCTACTTCATATCCCTCTCTTGAGCCCTGTCTCCATCTCTATCTCTATCTCAATATTCCTCTCTATCTCTATCTCCTTGCCCCTCTCTCTCTCTTGCTCTTCCTCCTTCTACCTCTTCCTCTTTCTATCCCTCTTTATCCCTCTCTCCCTATTGCAAGTTACGTAACATGAGCCTATTGGTAATGGATTCTGATTATCTTCATGATTTAGAGGTTTTTTTAGTTATTTTTGGATCCTTGTAAGTGGATGCATAGTTTATTAGAAGCTATCATTTCTCCATTGAGACCTTTGTTGCACAAACATCATTTTCTAAATTGGCTGCCAATTGAACTCATGTACTACACAAATGTGTGCAAAAAATAGACCAAAATTTCCCTTAATTGACCTTCCACACCTCTTTGGCGTACCCATTGCACAACAAGGTGTGATTGCTAGTTTTAGATTCAACTTATGAGGTTGCATTTTACTTATTTTAAGGAGAATAAGCTCTATTTTTCAATTTGTCTTACATTATTGGTGTTCTAACAATGTTCTATAAAGTATTTTTATTATGATTTTAAACTAGGGTAATAAGGATTGAAGTTTACATTGGATGGGTGAGCAACTAGATGAAAATAATGATTGAAATGACAATAATCGCAAGCAACTATTTGTAACGATCAGAAAATTAAAGGTAAAGGCATTTTCAAGTGTTCAATCTATTTCAAAAGGATTTCTAGGGAATTAACATCATTCATAAAAGCTTCCAAATGAGCTCAAATAAAGAGAATTTAAATTGCATTTCATGTAAACAAATAACAACATTGTAATTTATCAAGATTATACAAAGAAAAAGTACATCAATGGATTTTCACATATACATATTCAACCATACTCGGAAGAAATCAACAATTCCAATAGAAACATCTTTTTCTATGCCAAGTCATAAAACTTTAATTCTTCAAATCAATGTTACATTAGATTCTTTCAATCCATACTTTCTATTTCAAGGTTTCAACAAAGAATGTCAAATACATATACATTTACGATGGGGCTTCACAAGTCAGTCCAGAATAATACACAAGTACATCAATAGAAAATAAAACTCAGAACCTCCAACTGCCATGACACCATCGGTCTGCTTGCGAGCTGGGGCCAAGAGTGTGATTCAGGCGCCTTTTCCGCCCAACCACGAAGTACATGACTTCCCCGGGTTCCTTCCTACCTCGAAGGAATCCCAGGCCCTGCATAAAGGAGCCTAGCAACCCGACACAGTAAAATAGGAGGGAACTCTCGATGCATGCCTGGTGCCTATATGCATTTCTAACATGAGAAAAACACATTTCTTGCAACAGGAGGTGGCAGAGACTTAAATACATATACGTTTCTAGGCTTTTAAAACAAATCCATCTATTTCAATGGTTCAAGTGCTTGGCCAAGCATAAATAATACAATCAAATGGTAGTTTAGAAAAGGTAATACTACCGTCTCTGTGGGTCCACCTTCGGCATCCTGTCCCAGAAGTTACCAAAAGTAAAGTATGAATAAATACATAAGAAGAAAGTTGTGCATTTTCTTACATGTTTCATGCATTCAATTGATTCTAAAAGAATTTCAAAGAGAATTTCATAACATCTTTTGAAAGAAAAGTTGTAAGTTCAGTAGTAAGATTTCATCTACTCTTTTGTAAGTAATTCTTTTCTGATTTGGTAAAAGACTCTATTTTTAAAGAAATACATGTATGTCATAATACTATCAGTGTACTAGTAGAGAAATTTAATTAATTCTTTTGTATGAAACAGTGTTAACTGATTTTTGTATATACTTCTATTCTTTCAACATTCAAGCTGACTGAAAGTGTAATTCTCAATTTTAATACAGGTTTCTGAATATTAGTAATATACAAAAACAGTGCAATTCATTCGGAATAATAGAGGTTTGAAAGAAAAACTTGCATTCGAATTTTATATTGTATACCTTTACTCAGAAATGTACTTCTGTATGTAAGTATAATGTAATCAAGAAGATTTTCAGTTTACATGTTTTCTCAGAGATACTTTTGTTCTTGTTCCAGGTTTAAAAGTTTCTGAGATATTTGTGTATTTTTGATAGAGATCATATCACTTTCTGGAAATGGTTTTCCTGTTCAAACTTGCATTTTGGTATATATGTATGGATACATATATATATATAGCTGAGTGTATATATATATATAAATTCATATACAGCTGAGTGTAAATTTTAAAGAAAGAAATACTAATTTTTTTATAACTGTTCAGAAGTTCTCTGGCTGTGCACATAGAATAAAAATAAAAAAACATTGTACAGGGTTTCATACTGGCGTTGAGCACCACAAGGGCGCAGGAAACCCTTGCCCCTCCCATGGGGAGGGGGCGGGCTGTGAGGTGCTCGCGCCTCCTCCACAGGCCGCGGCCTGTGGAGGGCACGAGCCTCCCCACAGTGCCGCATCCTTCCCATGGGGAGGACAAGGGATTAAAATCCCTTCCCTTATTCCTGTGTGTAAACAATTTCATAACTCAAAAAGAGACATTTTGCCCAGTATTATACTGCATTCAAATTTATCTCAAAGGAATTTTGAATTTATTTCTGGTGAAAGTGTTTCTGATCATATGCATTTATATATATATGTATATATGCACGGGAATACAGATTCTTGTGCATATATATATATATATGTATATGTACATGTTTATGTATGTTTCCAAATATAATTGAAAGCAGTTTAATAATTTGCAACTTTTGCAACAGAATGTAACCCTAATCTGGAAGAAAAGATTGGGTATTCTTTCTATAATGCAACAATGAGAAGTAAGCTATTACCCAAATTCAAAAATAAAATTGGAAAATATTTCCCAAATATCTTTAATCACTTCATAGAATGATGCATTTCATTTCTTCAATTTCTTACTGCAATTTTTAAACTGATTGAAAGCAAAGTATGGAAAATAACTTGGCAATTTTCTCCAGTGCAGTTGCCCAATATTACCTTCCTATTTTCCCCTCTAGAGCTCTGATCATTTTCGAATGAATGTTCTCTTTTCTCCCTTCAAGCTTTATTCCTCATTCCGAGGATCATGCAGAATATTTCCAAATGACAGATAAATTTTACATGCAATTTCTAGAGGGTGCCACTTGCCAACAACATTGTTGGTTTTAAGGAAATTTTTTCCAGAGCCCAAAGTTTTCTCGGGGCTGTTCATTCCTCTCATTTTTTGGAAAAATAACCATATGCAAACAAAGATATATCCACTTTATATTATGCAAAACCAATTATTTCATCCATATTATATGCAAATATAATATTTTCACTTTTATTTTTAATTTCCTATTTTAAATCAGATTTTCCTTTTTATTGCACAAAATAATTGGGATAAGCTAAATAAAATAAACCACACTCTTTTCACAACCTTTATGAATAATTAAACTATATTTTTAATTTTGCTATGTTATTATAGGTATATATATATTTTTTATTTTTCTTTTATATCAATTACTTATTCAAATCACGTAATCAATTTAAACAATCACATTGAAAACAGACATGGCCTAATGCAACTACATGATTTTTAAGTGCTGTGTGTGTGATCGAGAACTTCTCCTCTTTTACCCTGTCGGGAAGCTAACCTTCTTTTCCTCAATCACACTCTTGGCCTTTGATCACCTGCAACTCAAATGCACTCAGGTGTGCAAAAACGAAAATGTATTAGTAACCAATATAGAAGTATAAATTTAAGCAATAATTAAATCAACATTCCTATTTTGTATATTTTAAAATAAAATGCACTCATAATTCTAAAAACAAATATTTTCCTACATTTCCATACACCAAAGCATTGTATTATATTATATTGCTCTAACACATATCATAATTCATATATTAAATCCCACAAAGTCATGGTCAAAATAGCATCAAAGTATGAGACGTGACATCCTTCCCCACTTGGGAAGAGACATCGTCTCGATGTCTAAAAGCAAGTTACATAACAAAATTGAGATACTAGTATTTCATAAGTCTCTATAAAAAAAATAAAAGTATGCTAAGGTCTCAAATGAGGAAAGATTCTATCTATATCCTCTGCATTCTCCCAGGTGGCATTATCCACCGAATACTGGTCCCATTGGACCCTGTATTGCATAATGTCCCTATTACACAACTTAACGTTGCGCTCTTCTGGGATCCTGACGGGCTCCACCTATATCACCCCTGGGTCCTGGACCTGCAATGCACGCCAATCAAGGATATGAGCAATATCTGGATGGTAAGGCTTAAGTACTGAAACGTGAAATACATTATGTATCTGGGATAGAGCTGGTGGCAGAGCAAGCCTGTAAGCAACTGGATTCACCACCTCCAAAACATCAAAAGGGCCAACAAACCTAGGAGCCAACTTAGAGTTCTTCTCGAAAGAGATTGAACTCTTATGCAGCCGAACCCTTAAAAAGACCTTATCTCCTGCAGAGAACTGCCTAAAATCTGGTTCTTATCTACTAGACTTTTCTGTCTATCTGCAGCTTGTTTCAATTTTTCCTTAATGATTCTCATTTGGTCTTCCATTTCTCTGAGCATCTCAGGGCCAATCACAACCCTATCTTCTACTCTATCCCAACTAATGGGTGTCCGACATTTATGTCCATAAAGGGCTTTAAAAGGTGTCATGCCCAAAGAAGCATGGTAGGAGTTGTTGTAAGCAAACTCTACCAAAGGCAAATACTCCTCCCACTTACTTTGTTGTTCCATATAGTGCATGCAGAGAAGATCTTCCACTACCTGATTCACCCTCTCCGTTTGACCATCGGTCTGAGGATGATAGGCGGAACTGAAATTCAATTTAGTTCCTAAGGAATAATTTAATGTGATCCAAAACCTGGAAGTCATCCGAGTGTCTCGATCTGAGATGATCGTTTTCGACACTCCATGCAACCGAAAGATTTCCTGAACAAATTTTCTTGCTAACACCATTGAACCATCCTTGAGATTTCCAGGAATGAAATGAGCAACCTTTGTCAATTTATCCACCACAACCAAGATGGTATCATGTCAATTTTTAGACATTGGTAACCCCTGTATAAAATCCATAGTGATAACCTGCCATTTATACTCTGGTACCCTGTGAGGATATAAGAGTCCTGCCAGATGTACATGCTCAGCTTTGACTTGCTGGCATTCCAAGCATCGGGCTACATGGGACATAATATCCCTTTTAAGTCCTGGCCAGAAGTATAGTGGCCTAAGTCCTTCCATCATTTTTGTAATACCGGGATGTCCTGAGTATGGAGCGTTGTGGAACTCTTCTAGCACCAACTCTCTCAAGTTTGCAGAACTAGGAATGTACATTCATCCCTGGTATCTCAAAAGTCCATCCGATTCTAATACATAACCCTCATATCGACGATCTGAGGAATTCACCCCTAGGGCTTGTTTCACCTTTTCATAATGTTCATCCCCAAGGGAGGATTGTGCTACTTGTTGCCTGAAATCTGATTTTATGGTAACCATGGCTACAAGGTGCCTCCTTCTACTCAAGGCATCAGCCACCCTGTTTTCCTTACCCTTAATATATTCAATCCCAAAGTCATATTCACTCAAGAATTCTAGCCATCGCCTCTATCGGGCATTGAGATTGGGTTGAGTGAAGATATATCTCAATCCTGCATGGTCTGTCTTAAGTTCAAAAGGCTTTCCCAAGAGATAATGTCTCCACATTTGTAAAGCATGGACTATGGCTGCCAATTCTAAGTCATGTGGTGCATAGTTTAATTCATGCTGCTTTAACTTCCTTGATTCATATGCTACCACTTGCCCTTCTTGCATAAGGACTGCTCCTACCCCTTCCCCTGATGCGTCAGTAATAACTATAAAATGGCCGTTCGGATCTGGCACAACCAGGATGGGGGTGGTAGTGAGTTTCTCCTTAAGCAGCTGAAAAGCCCTCTCACACTTATCGCTCCATTCAAACTTCTTTTCCTTCTTCTGTAGTGCAGTGATGAGTGCTGCAATTATCGAAAACCCCTGAACAAATCTCCTATAATATCCTGCGAGTCCCATGAAACTTCAAACTTCAGAGACATTCTGCGGTGCTGGCCAATCCATAATTGCCTTAATCTTTTTTGGGTCCACCCTTACCCCTTCTACTGAAATCACATGTCCTAAATAATGCACTTCAGATTGGAAGAAAGTACATTTAGACATCTTTCCATATAGCTTATGTTCCCTAAGACGCTGCAACACAATTCTCAAATGCTTCTCATGTTCTTCCTTTGACTTAGAATAGATCAAGTTATCATCAAGAAAGATTAGAACAAAATTATCCAAACAATCTCGGAAGACACTATTCATTAGGTTCATGAAAGCTGCAGGAGCATTACTTAGCCCAAAAGGCAGCACCGTAAACTCGTAGTGCCCATACCTGGTTTTGAAAGCAGTTTTGTGAATGTCTTCTTCCTACAGTCTCAATTGGTGGTATCCTGATCTTAAATCAATTTTTAAAAATACCTTGGCATCTTTTAGCTGATCAAACAAGTCATCGATGTGTGGGAGCATGTATTTGTTCTTGATAGTGACCTTGTTAAGCATTCTATAGTCAATGCATAACCTCAAGGTACCATCCTTCTTTTTCATGAAGATAACTGGAGCTCCCCAAGGTGACACACTTGGCCTAATAAGACCCTGCTTCAATAATTCTTCTAGTTGGACCTTAAGCTCATATAATTCTGTTGTATTCATCCTGTAAGGAGCCTTAGACTGAGGTTCTACTCCTGGAATCAAATCAATAGAAAAATCAAACACACGCCTAGGTGGAAGCTCAGTCAGCTTAGTAGGAAAAACATCCTCAAATTCTTTTAGAATGGGATGATCGTTAATTGAGGATTCTTTCTCATCAAGGTCCTTGACCTTTATTGCAAAGATAGTGCATCCCTTCTGACTTGCCTTTTTCAACTGCATGGCGGAGACTTGCCTAAGCTCTAAAGGCTTTTTAAGGCCACAAAGCTCCACATGGTTTCTTCGGTCATCAAGACACTTTATTGACTTCTCTTCGTAATCCACAAGAGCCTTATGTTCAGAGAGCCAATTTATCCCTAATATCACATCGTAAGACCCCAACGATGCAACATACAAGTTCACTTGCGTTTGAAGGTTAGGGAGCTCAAGTTTGCTGAAATACATGCATTGCTCTACCTTCCTCTCTACCCAGTTTCCATAGAGAACTTTCCAAGAATTTACCATAAAACTTGGTCTAACTGATAACTTAGTCAAAACATGAGGATCTATAAAACTATCAGTAGCACCAGTATCAATCAAAACAGTAACAGGGCATCCAAATAATTTACCCGATAGCTGAATGGGAGTAGCTTGATAATCTGCTTGGCAATTGTCAACCGCTGCATGAATATGATGCTGATTCCTGTTATTCTGTTTGTTATTTCTCTGAGGGCACACACTGGCGTAATGCTCGCCACCACAGGTATAACAACCTCCATGAGGTGCTTTGGGCTTGTCAGAAAAATCTCTCCTGTTATTATCATTCCTTTTGTTGAAGTTGCCCCTCTTGTTGTTATTGTTCCTGTTTCCATCGTTGCGGTCCTGAGGACTACCATCCCTCTTCAAATTTTTGATTTGCCTATTTTCATTCCCTTGATTGTCTTGTTTGCTCTGACTACCCTGATTGCTATTACCTTGATGATTCCCTTGGAACTTCTTATTGCCATACTTGGCTTCCCTGCTCTTCTTATAGTTAGCAACTTGTGCTCCTGTTTAATTGCTAAATCAAAAACTTCATCCACGGTGGCTGGATTATGCAGATCTATTTCATTTCCAATTTGAGGTCTAAGCCCCAAAATAAATTTCTGAACTCGAAACCTCTCATCATGCTGGTATTGGGGTGCGTACTTGAGTAAGTGAGAATTTCTCCCAATATTGAGTCATTGTCATGCCACCCTGTATGAGTACCTAGAATTCTGTCATTTTCTTATCAAAATGTGATTGTGGTAACCACCTCTTCCTAAATAGTTGTAGGAACTTATCCCAAGTTACCTTCCCATGCATAAATTGCTTATCCGCCCTTTCATTTTCCCACCAAGTAGCAGCCTCACCGGTGAGTTGATATGAACCCCATTCAGCCTTTGTTTCATCTGATAAATTTCGTAGGGCAAAATACCTCTCCATTTCTATAACCCAAGCTTCTGCCCCATCTCCAAGGGTTTTCCCATCAAACTTCGGAGGAGAAACCTTCTTTAGGTCTTTTCCCAACTCCTCAGCCACCCTATTTGGATTTCCTTCATTTCTAAGTGGTTCAGCATTTGCTTCTCTGTTGGTTTCATTTGTGTTTAATCCTTGTTGGCCATTCTGCCTCCCTTGTTCTAACTCTTCAATTCTAGCCCCCTGACTTTGCAAGAAGGCCAAAATTTGATCTAGTTTATCATTGGTACCTCCACGAGATCCGCCAATTCGCTGGTACACTCTATTATCCATTTAAGTCACCTTGATTAAGACACAACATCATACGTAGTTAGGCATAGGTCCTAGAGTTGAACCTGGCCGCTCTGATACCAGATGTAATGATCGAAAAATTAAAGGTAAAGGAATTTTCAAGTGTTCGATCCGTTTCAAAAGGATTTCCAGGGAATTAACATCATTCATAAAAGCTTCCAAATGAGCTCAAATAAAGAGAATTTAAATTGCATTTCATGTAAACAAATAACAACATTGTAATTTATCAAGATTATACAAAGCAAAAGTACATCAATGAATTTTCACATATACATATTCAACCATACTCGAAAGAAATCAACAATTCCAATAGAAACATCTTTTTCTATGCCAAGTCATAAAACTTTAATTCTTCAAATCAATGTTACATTAGATTCTTTCAATCCATACTTTCTATTTCAAAGTTTCAACAAAGAATGTCAAATACATATACATTTACGATGGGGCTTCACAAGCCAGTCCAGAATAATACACAAGTACATTAATAGCAAATAAAACTCGGAACCTCCAATTGCCATGACACCATCAGTCTGCTTGCGAGTTGGGGCCAAGAGTGTGATTCAGGCGCCTTTTCCGTCCAACCACGAAGTACATGACTTCCCCGGGTTCCTTCCTACCTCGAAGGAATCCCCGGCCCTGCATAAAGGAGCCTAGCAACCCGACACAGTAAAACAGGAAGGAACTCTCGATGCATGCATGGTGCCTATATGCATTTCTAACATGAAAAAAACACATTTCTTGCAACAGGAGGTGGCAGAGACTTAAATACATATACGTTTCTAGGCTTTTAAAACAAATCCATCTATTTCAATGGTTCAAGTGCTTGGCCAAGCATAAATAATACAATCAAATGGTAGTTTAGAAAAGGTAATACTACCGTCTCTATGGGTCCACCTTCGGCATCCTGTCTCGGAAGTTACCAAAAGT
Source organism: Sequoia sempervirens (assembly GCA_007258455.2). Lineage (NCBI taxonomy): Eukaryota > Viridiplantae > Streptophyta > Pinopsida > Cupressales > Cupressaceae > Sequoia > Sequoia sempervirens. The sequence continues at coordinate 221,473,653 of VDFB02075321.1, read as the reverse complement.
AAAGTATGAATAAATACAGAAGCAGAAAGTTGTGCATTTTCTTACATGTTTCATGCATTCAATTGATTCTAAAAGAATTTCAAAGAGAATTTCATAACATCTTTTGAAAGAAAAGTTGTAAGTTCAGTAGTAAGATTTCATCTACTCTTTTGTAAGCAATTCTTTTCTGATTTGGTAAAAGACTCTATTTTTAAAGAAATACATGTATGTCATAATACTATCAGTGTACTAGTAGAGAAATTTAATTAATTCTTTTGTATGAAATAGTGTTTACTGATTTCTGTATATACTTCTATTCTTTCCAAATTCAAGTTGACTGAAAGTGTAATTCTCAATTTTAATACAGGTTTCTGAATATTAGTAATATACAGAAACAGTGCAATTCATTCGGAATAACAGAGGTTTGAAAGAAAAACTTGCATTTGAATTTTATATTGTATACCTTTACTCAGAAATGTACTTCTGTATGTAAGTATAATGTAATCAAGAAGATTTTCAGTTTACATTTTTTCTCAGAGATACTTTTGTTCTTGTTCCAGGTTTAAAAGTTTCTGAGATATTTGTGTATTTTTGACAGAGATCATATCACTTTCTGGAAATGGTTTTCCTATTCATACTTGCATTTTGGTATATATGTATGGATATATATATATAGCTGAGTGTATATATATATATAAATTCATATACAGCTGAGTGTAAATTTTAAAGAAAGAAATACTGATTTTTTTATAACTGTTCACAAGTTCTCTGGCTGTGCACACAAAATAAAAATAAAAAAAACATTGTACAGGGTTTCATACTGGCGTTGAGCACCACAAGGGCGCAGGAAACCTTTGCCCCTCCCATGGGGAGGGGGCGGGCTGTGAGGGGCTTGCGCCTCCTCCACAAGCCTTGGCCTGTGGAGGGCGTGAGCCTCCCCACAGTGCCGCGTCCTTCCCATGGGGAGGACAAGGGATTAAAATCCCTTCCCTTATTCCTGTGTGTAAACAATTTCATAACTCAAAAAGAGACATTTATCCCAGTATTATACTGCATTCAAATTTATCTCAAAGGAATTTCGAATTAATTTCTAGTGAAAGTGTTTCTGATCATATGCATTTATATATATATGTATATATGCACAGGAATACAGATTCCTGTGCATATATATGTATAAATACATGTTTATGTATGTTTCCAAATATAATTGAAAGCAGTTTAATAATTTGCAGCTTTTGCAACAGAATGTAACCCTAATCTGGAAGAAAAGATTGGGTATTCTTTCTATAATGCAACAATGAGAAGTAAGCTATTACCCAGATTCAAAAATAAAATTGGAAAAGATTTCCCAGATATCTGTAATCACTTCATAGAATGATGCATTTCATTTCTTCAATTTCTTACTGCAATTTTTAAACTGATTGAAAGCAAAGTATGGAAAATAACCTGACAATTTTCTCCAGTGCAGTTGCCCAGTATTACCTTCCTGTTTTCCCCTCCAGAGCTCTGATCATTTTCGAATGAATGTTCTCTTTTCTCCCTTCAAGCTTTATTCCTCCTTCCGAGGATCATGCAGAATATTTCCAAATGACAGATAAATTTTACATGCAATTTCTAGAGGGTGCCACTTGCCAACAGCATTGTTGGTTTTAAGGAAATATTTTCCAGAGCCCAAAGTTTTCTCGGGGCTATTCATTCCTCTCAATTTTTGGAAAAATAACCATATGCAAACAAAGATATCTCCATTTTATATTATGCAAAACCAATTATTTGATCCATATTATATGCAAATATAATATTTTCACTTTTATTTTTAATTTCCTATTTTAAATCAGATTTTCCTTTTTATTGCACAAAATAATTGGGATAAGCTAAATAAAATAAACCATACTCTTTTCACAACCTTTATGAATAATTAAACTATATTTTTAATTTTGCTATGTTATTATAGGTATATATATATTTTTTATTTTTCTTTTATATCAATTACTTATTCAAATCACGTAATCAATTTAAACAATCACATTGAAAACAGACATGGCCTAATGCAACTACATGATTTTTAAGTGCTGTGTGTGTGATCGAGAGCTTCTCCTCTTTTACCCTGTCGGGAAGCTAACCTTCTTTTCCTCAATCACACTCTTGGCCTTCGATCACTTGCAACTCAAATGCACTCAGGCGTGCAAAAACGAAAATGTATTAGTAACCAATATAGAAGTATAAATTTAAGCAATAATTAAATCAACATTCCTATTTTGTATATTTTAAAATAAAATGCACTCATAATTCTAAAAACAAATATTTTCCTACATTTCCATACACCAAAGCATTGTATTATATTATATTGCTCTAACACGTATGATAATTCATATATTAAATCCCACAAAGTCATGGTCAAAACAACATCAAAGTATGAGATGTGACACTATCCAAATTAGGTGCTAATGCAATTGTGATTTTTTTATCAATTAATTAAGGGCAATCCCAAATATGGTGAGAAAATGCTTTGACACTTAAAATATGCATTTGAAATATGTCCTGAGAACTATGTATGTAAAATATCCATAACTATATTTTCAAATTGAAATAACTCTATTTCAAATTCATTTTGATCTTTTGGTACAGATTCACATCTACAAGTATGATGACACAAGCTATATCGATTTTAAATCTTTCACCTCACATTGGCCTACTGGTTACATATAACTTATAAAATATGATTTAATTATGTCAATGATGAGTAAAAGTCTTATTGTGAGATATAAGTATGCATTTTAAAAGGAGGGAAACTTGAGAAGTTTGAAAATAACTTTCGATAGGAAGTGACTTTGAACATTTTTTTGCATTAAAATTGTTTAACCATCTTATGGATGGAAGATTGTAGTTGAAGGTTCAAGAATTTTTAAACAACTCAAAATGAACTAAGTAAGAAAATGTGAATATATAAGAACAACAATACTAGCATATCTATGCTGGCTTGGGTAGCGGGATTGGCTTGAGGCTGTGGGATGGCTCCTCATGGTCTCGGGTTCGATTCCGCTTTCGGTACTTACCTGGTGGTTGTGGTGGCCGGCGCTGCAAACACTCGCAGGGACTAGTCTCGCCCCCCCCGCTAAAACTTTTTTTCTTCAATAAAATTAAATATTTTTTTTAACTCTTTATTATTTACACATTATTGAAACCAGTAATTGTCTAAACAAATGCTCGAGAATCATGCGATGAGCGTGGATCGAACACGCGACCTTCAGATCTTCAGTTTGACGCTCTCCCAACTGAGCTATCCCCGCGTCGATGCCATAAATTGTATTTTTAATCAAATGTTGATATTGAACCTTTGAAAATAACTGGCGAAACAAAGACGCACAGGTGGGCTGCATAGAAATAACGTTACTCGGAAACTCTCAAAAAGTGTGTTGCCTGTGTTGTCGAGTGCAGAGCAGAACTTTTTGTTTTCGTCTTATTCTTACTTTACTCCCACATTGATTAGGAGATTCAAATCAAGTGGTATGGATGTCCCATTAATACGCTGCCTGAAAGATGAAGAAAGCACGGAGCCGCGTGGTCAGGACAAAGCGAACTATTCTTTCGCCTTTTACTAAAGAATACCGTGTCTTGGCCACCCAAAGCGGCATACGCCTATTTTTGGAGGCTTTCTCTTGCCAGAGAAGGCCCAAAATACTGAACGAAAGATAATTTTATAAAACCAGTATAACCTGATAACGAGGCTATTTTTTATTTGTCATAAGAATAAGCATATTTGCTGGACAAGATGGCTTAACTGTCAAGGTTAGGATTAGCAGAACTTACAACTCTGTATTGAATTCAATAATTGTAATATATAATCAATAACGAGCATCATAATGTATGATCATCACATTAGTATAAATTAAGGGAGCATGCGTAGATTGTTAAGACAACGGGAGCGTACATAGATTAGATTATTAAAAGAATGTGAAGAATGGTCGAATTTTTTAAGAATATGTTTGTCGAGTTTCGATGAGTTTATTTTAATTATCAGGTTTATTTAAGGGTAGCAAGAGTATTTGTTTAACACTTTGTAAAGATGTGAGTATGGAAGTTAATATCCAATATAAAAAGAAAGAATCAGTTAGACTTTCATTTTGAAGGAAGTATTTTAGAAGAAAAAGATTGAAAAAAAAAACTTTAAAAGAGTGGAAAGTGTAAATTCATGAATCATCTTTCCTGTAATAAAGTTAGAACAGTCATTGTAGAAGCCTTTTCCAATCAGAAATAACCAGATATCTCACATGCTGCTCTTATAACTGATGTAGGAATTGAAGCCTCAATTGGATAGCTTCAGTCTGAAAGTTCTGAATGATTCAGAAAATTAATGGTTCTCAGTTAATTGTCGCGTCTGATCATGATCTTTACACAGACTCTTGCACCAAACAAATCGTCATCGACTTTTTCCTCAATCGAGATCCTTTTTTTGAGAAATTTGCTCTGGCTAAGGCAAAAATGGGTCAGTTGGTCGTAGTCACGGGTAGTAATGGGGAGATTAGAACCAATTGTTCTGTCCACAATCCATCTCCTTCCATCACCACCGTGGTGGAAGTTGATACCGATTCTGCGGAGCTTTAATCCTCACCCGCTTTAAAATTTGTCTTTTTAGAATAGAATATTGTTCTAATGTTGTAGATATACTGTTAACCTAGTTTTGTTGAAAGAAATATTGCTTTAATAATGTCAGCTGTACCTCTAGCTCGAGTAAAATAATCTCACTTGTTATGAACTTGAAGATCATGCTTATTAAAAGTTCAATTTTCAGGGGGCTATTGTAAAATATAATATGCGTGTTATTTTTATAAATTAATTAGAATTCAAGTTCAGGATTTTGGATATTTGTAAAATGTTTTATTATTGATTTATTGATTTTTCTATAATTTAAATGTGATTCATTTTTCAATATTTATATTAACTTACATTTTGTGTTTAGCGATCTTAAAATATTTTGATATGATGTAAAATTTCATTAATTAAAAATATTATTTCTTTTAAAATTTTAAAATGATTTTCAAAGAAAGACAAAATCAAATAATATAGATGCAATTCATCATAATATTTTTGATAAATTAACTATTCTCTTATTTCAAAAGTGTTTCTAAAATAATATTATGAGAACCTATAGCACCAACTAGAATTAATGATTAAGCATCAATCAACATAGATAGGGACCCCAAGCATGGGCATGTATCAACTAGCTTCCTTAAAAGTGGAATCACAATATCTTAGGATGAACCAAGGGCTAGCCTTCAAAGGTTTTACTTTAATAATCTCCTTCATGGAACTATCATAAATGATTGCATTAAAGCAAATTTTCCTCCCTTCCTTAAGGTTTATAGACTTTCAACAAATTTCCAATCTTATAAATTAGCACCAAGCATGGCCAAATAAGTTATAGCACAAAAATTGAAGCCAAATTTGGCCATTTCCTCCATACGTCATAGCCTTTATATCACAGAGATTTAAGGCAAGTTGGGAGGATGCTCATAAAGTGGATGTCATTCAACTTGTCGTGCAAAGAAAGTCGAAACATTATGATATTTCTTATAGTTTCTTAAGCATAAAGACAAAGAAACAAGAAACAAAACACACAGATATTTTAACAAATGAATCTTTTATTCAACTTCCCATGATCAATTACATTTTGTAGACTCTATTTTTATAGACTCCATACAATGAGTTCAGAGCATCCAAAAATAGATTGAAGACTTAGTAAATCTAACCATGCATCTATCATGCATTATTAGCTCCTTGTTAACTGAAAAATAAAACTTAAACTCAAAGGTTATTAATAGTTATGTTTTGTAAAATATCTTTCACATTAACTAGTAATTATGCATTGAAGAGAAGACAGACCAAATGGTAGTGCATGGCATGGTCAACACATTGCATAGTGATGAGGCAGTGCAAAATTGAACAATCAACATCACATTCCAACATTTCATGCGTCTATTTGAAAGTTGTTAACACCTTGTGACCAATTCTATTTGTGCGTATCTTGCGATCATTGCATTTATGAGGTGTCTTTTTGAGGAATTTTGATAAACAACTTGAAAGGCTAGTCTATTGTTCCATGTTTTGGATATATGTTTGTGAGAGAATTCCAAATATAGTATCTGATAAATATTCTCCTTTCATTATGCTTCACAGATGTCTATACATTGTTCTAAAGTTGACCATTCTTGCACGAGCCTAGGTGGATGCTGATAATCTATAAATGATCTCTTTCCTACAAAATGTTATTCATGCCTAACATAAGTATGCTCATGAAGTTTTTTTTTTCTTTTTTGTATTTATAAATTCCTTCATCAATTGGAATGTGCATTGTGAGATCATTTGATAATGGTGTTGTATAATTAGGCTGAGGAAATTGATTCATTATCTTTTATACATCATAATTTTTTATCATTATCAAGTTATTTTCTTTATCAATAAGCGCTTTCAAAAAGCTTAAGTAAGAAAGTGTCATGGATATTGTTTCCTTTTTTCCTCTTTTCATTCATATCTCATTTTATAGACCTGAAAAGAAATGTGTAGTGAATTACTGTCTATTGTGGGAAATTTTACAACTACTCGAAGATCATGCTGCTCCAACAAAATCCAAATGATGTCTTTTAGGGTGGGGGATTTTTCCATGAATGTAGAGATGACATTCCTCAAAGTACTCTTCAAATATGGTGACATATTTTCATTTTCATATCTAGAAACTACTATGATCTTCACCAACAAAACACATGAAGTAAATTATAAAGCTTCATTTTCTATTTGTTAGGTTTGGCTCTCTTTGATAAACTTCTATTAATAGTTCCAAAAAACTAACAAAAGGTTGAGTTGGATACTCTATGGATTATTGAGAGGAATGTTCTTGCCCATCTTCATCTATTGATTCATTTAGAAAAAATACATTATTTAGTACCAATATAGGAAGAGATAGTCGAGCATTCTTATTTAAGGATAAACAACACTTGAGGAAATATTAATGATTCCATTATGATGAATTTATAACCACTTCTTTGAGAAAAAGTACTTAAAATAGTTGAATTTTGGGTAGACTTATGACACTTTGAGAAAAATGAATTTGACCAAAAATAATTTATGGGCTAGGTCAAATGATGAGAGCATTTAAATGTTTTTGAGTCAAGCAAGTTGTCATGACAAAGTAAGTTAACACATAATTTTGGGCATTGGTACAAAATATAGGGTAACGACTCAATAATACATGTCAATCGATAACATGAAAAAGTTTAAACTTTGATGGGATTAAAAATGTGGGGAAAAAAACTTTGACCTTCCCCTTTGTTGCAACACGAGGTACCCCTTCCTTGATCGGGCCTTGGGTCCACTCCTCTATTGCTACACCTCATTCTACTATCCTAGTTCCTTTCTTCCTTTTCTACTTGGCGGTTGTTCCTTTCTTTGAACATTTGGTTCAACTTCTTCTTTATAGTAAACCCCAATTAGTAGGAATTTTTTGTTATTTGGATATTCCACATAGCCAACTCCTCCTAGATGGACTCCCTCAACCCATTGATGTACTTCACCTATTTCTTAGCCCACTCCTCATGATGCAACTAGTAGTAATCCTTGGTTTACTCCTTTGCAATCATGTTCCTTTTGCACACAATTTGTAGTTCTAGCAATTCTAATTGATAATTGGTTTGGATGAACTTGGATTTTAGCTTCGCTACCATCCAATCCCACTTTCTAGTGATTGCTTCCCTTTTTTGTTCCTCTAAGTAGACTTATTTCTACCATATCACAACATGAACTTTCAACTTAATCTTCACAAACTTCACCCTACCCGAGTCCATGATATCCTCAAACTCCAAATGCTCCTCTAGATTGGTGATATAATCTATTAGTTTATTGGGGTCTATATATCCAAAATCTTGTGGCATGTCCACTCTAGTCCTCTTTCTAATGCTAGTTATGGCCTTCAACATCCTCTCTTACTAGATTCTATAGGATTTTCCTCCTCTTCATCATCAATCCTCAATCCTAGGATTAGGGTTCCTCCAATAATCTCACTCAATTGCATTTGTCCAATTTTGTATCTTTTCAACATTTTATACATCCCCTCCATTATGTTGACAACATTGATGAAATCTTGCTCTCTCTTCAGTGATATCTTGATTATTTTTTATTGGGTCAATGATTGTCCATATTCTCTTGGCACAAAATTTGAATAACATGCTACAAATAAAAATAATCACAAATATACACCATTGTCTAGTTGTAGATGCTCTCAAGCCAATTCACCATCTTTCCCTAATCCAAATCACCTCCAATGTTTTTGATAAAGGAAAAAAAGGGTTTTACAAGGACCCAAAACCACAAAGTTTACAACAAAAGATAGATAAGGACAAAAAGGTCCAACAAATTAAACAAGCAAGAATATAAGAAAAAAACATGAAAAATTAGCTACCAACCCAAAAAAAGCCAAGGAGGACTACCAAAGAGCTAGCCCAATTGCTGACCAAAAAACCAACAACATCTAATCTAGAGTCTTCAGAACCATCTCAGTCTCGGCTTCCAGATCCTTCATATCCTGGATGCCCTTCTTGAAAGTTTGAATCGTTTGCGGAGTGGGGGGAGCCTTCCTTTTTAGGTTAGCCCTGGTTCTCTTCGAAATCCCAATGTCCTCTTCCTGGTTTTTATCTTTCATCTCTTCCAAATCGACAACCAAAGACCCCGGTTGAGCTTTATCTAGTTTTTCAATCATAGCATTGATAATGATAGCATTATGTCTTGTCATCTTATTATTCTAATTAGTAATTGTTTTAACAACATTTTTAATTTTTTCCAAATCAGTTTCAATCTTTTTGTCTTTACTTGTATTGTCCTAGACCACTTTACTAACAGTGTTCTCATTGTGCTCAACTTCCTTCTTGCCTAATGTAGATACCTTTGGTCCCACTTCTTCCAATTTACTCTGAAGGGACCAGTTTTTTCTTTTTAGGTCATTAATTTCATGATAGAGCTACTTTGACATTATGAAATGGTCTACAACATCACTTCTAGCTATGCTCAGAAATTCAATAAACGGTTCCCTATCAATATTGAGACAAATTTTAGTAGGGTTAGAGGCACCAGGGGAACTAATTCTAACATCTCTATCCATCGACAGGACAACAGAGGGAGAATTAATATTAGCTCCAGAGTCCTTAGAATCAAGAGAGTCTTTAGAATACAAAACAAGGTTTTTGACAAGGAAATTCTTGCCAGCATCTTTGGCTTTGGGAGTAGAGTTGTTAGGCTCAAAAGTAGAGAAAAACTTAACAAACTGGGGATTTTGGATTTGAGTTTTCTTGCTAGTCTGGACAGTGGACATCTCTAGGATAGTCCTAACCGGACTTAAAGGTTTATTCCCTGAACAACTAGGTTTAGTATCCTCCTCCTCAGAGGCCGAGGAGGCATCCGAATTAGCAAGGGTTGAAATATTTTGGAAATGTTCACAAATTAACCTTATCAAACCAGTATGTAATATGGGATATCTCTTAGGGTTTTTCTTATCGTTTTCCAGACTCTTTCTTAAAGAACAAAGCAAATAGTAGGGAAGAGAAACCCTGACCTTATAGCAAAAATGATTGAGCAAGGAAAAATAATAGTCATAGACCCTAGTGAACCGACTGTCTAGGGTGATATACTCCATAATGATGTGAAGAAATTTTCTCCAGAGGGATTTAATGGTGTTGGCCTCTAAGTAACTATTAGAAACTTTCACAAGTTTCAAATTTTCCTTGTCTTTCTTTGGAAATCTGACCACCGCTTCATCAGAGAAATTCTTGTCCCTGAAAAATCTGTGTCCTTCAGTGGACAAACCAATCACTTCAGCTATAAGATTTTCATCAAGTTTAACCTTCCTGGCGAAAAGGGTTATTTCCCTATTGTCCCAATTCTTCTCAAAAAGCTATGTAGCTCCCTGATTAGACCCATGAAGTTTTTCTAGAAAAGGGAGTAAACCCCCACTTTTAACTTTGTTGCACGCTTTAGTGTTTCTTGTTATCTCAAAGCTATTCGACTCAACTCTTTTTCTATCTCCTCCCATTTTAGCAAGCACAGTATTGCCAACAAAGATGAAATCTTGGATGTAGTGCACCTCCGTTGTGACCTTTCCGGATTTTGTGTAAGTGTTTAATTGCGTTATGGTTGTTTTGTGTGTGATTAAGTTTATGCAGTTAACATAATATTTGATGGAATTTGTACTCAATTAATTAAAATTGCATTGAGTAAATAAAACTAGAAATTAAGATGAAAATTAAATAAATTAGTTTTATAAAATAATAAGTAAAGAGTTATTAATAAATAAATAAACTAATTGTTTTGTAAAAGTATTCTTTAAGGATATTCGATAATAATTAATAATTCATTAGTTGTTCAAAGATCATAATAAGGAATTTAAATAGATAGGAAGCTGAAGTGTTTTAATGCAAGGAAAGCATTTGGAAAAGGGAAGGTGAATAGTTTATGGCTAACTAAATAAATAATAGCTATATTCAGCTTTGTGGGGGGGGGCTACGCCTTTTTCGAGCTTGAAACAAATTGGCAAAAATAGGAATTAAGATATGGGGTAAAAAGGGCGCGAGAGAATGATGGAAAATTTCCTTTTGAAGATACTGAATTTACGCAGGCATGGAGACCCCTTCGCATCGTGTGTTTTTTTTTGGAAATGAAATGGCTGAGTAAGAGATGGGGAGGAGGAAGCTTGCCACAATAGCAATGGGAATTGCAATGTAGGTTTTTAGTCTGCAAAAGCACAAGAGACATAGCACAGTAACGAGGTAAGTTCTACAACTAATTAACTGGGATACACCCGTCTCTGCTGTTTTATTCTTTTAATCTATTTTTTTTTATATATATTTGGATTTCGTTTACTGCTCCACAACATAGAAACTACCTCTATATCTGTACCTTTTTGATTCTTTATAGTCCATGACGATGTGGTATAGTACAGTGGGTTCTGCAGTTGAACTCGAGAGATCTTGCTCAAGATTCTACTTGTTAGAATTAATCTGTGCCTTTGCGAGCCATGTGAGTGCATATGTATTGTTTGTGATTAAGCCCCACTCTGTTTTCTACAAATCTTAGTAGTTGATCTGCAAAACCCATCATTTTATTTGCCTATCTTGCTATGACGAAATCTCGAGAGAACGTTTTGTTGAGGTTTTATGCCGACCGAACCTTATACTGTAGATATCTATTCTTGATGTTTAGAATCCAAATTCTAATTTTCAAATTCTAATATTCACTTTCTTTTATGCTCGGCATCCTGTCTTAGTTACAACATTTAGAGTAGAGGCTTTGTGCAGAATTAAATAGTCTCCCTTAAACCATTGGCATCCTGTCACAACCACATCTTTTAGACTTGCAAAGTGTGGTGCAATAAATAAACTCTCGGATTTCTTGTCAACCTGTCACAGTGACTCACTTGAGCATGGTAGGGTGTATAGATTTAAATAAACTCTCTGTTTTTTATTATCAAATCCCAAATGTTATCCGCAAAACTGAAGGAAAAATGGCTTCTCACATTTTTGCAACCGTAACCATCTCAAACTTGGAGGAAGCTTGGTTTGTGTGTCTTCTCTGATGCCGTCAATGAGTAGATTGTTCAAGTGAAGAAATTGAGGACCAATGAGCAGATTATTTAATTCTCTTGGTCTGCGCAATGATTCAAGCCTTTGCCAATTACCTCTGTTCAGTCGAAGTTGAGAGAAATTGATGTTATTGGATACAGTGTTATTTCGCATAGTTTGGTAATCTAAATTTATATAATCTCCCTGATACCGTTCGCAACCTATCACCGCTGCAGCATTTATATTTAGGAGAGTGTACAAATTTAAATAACCTCCCTGAAACCATTGGCGACCCATCTCAGCTGCAACGTCTAAAATTCTTTTTCTGATATTCTTGGCAATCTGTCACTGTTGCAGCATTTAGAATTGAGGCGTTGTATAGATTTAAATAGCCTCCCTGAAACCATTGCCCCTTTTTCAGTTGCAAATTTTAGACTTGCTTGGGTGTAGTAAATTAAATTTTTTCTCTATTTTCTTTTGTCAACTGTCTTAGCTGCATACTTGATCATAATAGGAAGTTAAAGATTTAAATCACCCCACTAATACCACTGGTAATCCATCACAGTTGCAGCACTTGAAAGTAAAATATTTTCAATGTTCTAACATAACAGAGAGGATAGGCAGAGTTTAAATTCCAGATTTCAAACTTGAAGTGCATCTCTGGAACTCGCCACCAAACTGAAATGTATTAATTTCAAAAGAGGAAAAAGTTGTACATTAATTCTATCATTTAGCGGTCAACCTAATTAAGGATGCTCTATTAGATGAATATATATACACGTATGCAAATATATATGGATGTTTGTACATATTGGTGAATAATTAGTTATTTGAGAATATAGATTTTTATAAATAAGGAAGTTAGATAATTCTTTTGTTTATGTCTGTACAATGAGAATTCTAATTTGATTACCATTAACGACTTAGAAGTAAAATTTGTTTCACTTTAGGGTAAGTGCACCAAGATGGTTCCCAAAAAAGGGGCTTAAGTGGCCACTTTTTTTTTCTGAAATCAGGAAATACTGACCTTGGACGTGAAATTGAGGATAGCTACACTCAAATTTTTTTGATGG